>SJYX01010451.1:466051-508593 GCA_006410675.1 Oreotragus oreotragus | reverse complement strand
TGCTATTCTTTGGAACTCTGCATTCATATGCTTATATCGTTCCTTTTCTCCTTTGCTTTTCACTTCTCTTCTTTTCACAGCTATTTGTAAGGCCTCCCCAGACAGCCATTTTGCTTTTTTGCATTTCTTTTCCATGGGGATGGTCTTGATCCCTGTCTCCTGTACAATGTCACGAACCTCATTCCATAGTTCATCAGGCACTCTGTCTATCAAATCTAGGCCCTGAAATCTATTTCTCACTTCCACTGTATAATCATAAGGGATTTGATTTAGGTAATACCTGAATGGTCTAGTGGTTTTCCCTACGTTCTTCAATTTAAGTCTGAATTTGATAATAAGGAGTTCATGATCTTAGCCACAGTCAGCTCCTGGTCTTGTTTTTGTTGACTGTATAGAGCTTCTCCATCTTTGGCTGCAAAGAATATAATCTATCTGATTTCGGTGTTGACCATCTGGTCATGTCCATGTGTAGAGTCTTCTCTTGTGTTGTTGGAAGAGGGTGTTTGCCATGAACAATGCATTTTCTTGGCAAAACTCTATTAGTCTTTGCCCTGTGTTGTAAGTTATCAGAAAAGTTGCAGAGAAGATGCAGACATTTCGCATATAGCCCCTGGCCCTGACACACATAGCCTTCACCAGTTATCAACATCCTCCACCAGAGCAGCACATATTTTGCAGTTGATAAACTTATATTGCCACATCACAATTACCCAAAGTCTATAGTCCACATTATGTTCACTTTTGTTATTTATTGTACATTCTATGGATTTGGACATAATGACATTTCCATCCATATTGTATCACATAGAATATTTTCACTACCCTAAAAATTCTATGGGCTCTGCCTGTTTCATCTCTTTCCATTCCTTTAACTCTTGGTAACCACTGATCTTTGAACTCTCTTTATAGTTTTGCCTTTTTCCGAATATCATATGGGTGGAATTATACAGTATGTAGCTTCTTCAGCTTGGCTTCTTTCATTAATATACATTTAAGTTTCTTCTATGTATTTTTATGACTTGACAGCTCATTCCTCTTTAATACTGAATAATATTCCACTGTCTAGATCCACGCAAGTTTATTGATCCATTCACCACCTGAAGAATATCTTGATTGCCTTCAAGTTTTGATAATTGTGAATAAAACTGATATAAACTTCCAAAGTCTATATAGTCAAAGCTATGGTTTTTCCAGTAGTCATGTATGTGAAAGTTGGACCATAAAGCAGGCTGAGTGCTGAAAAATTGATGCTTTCAAATTGTGGTGCTGGAGAAGATTCTTGAGATTTCCCTGGACTACAGGGAGGTCAAACCAGTTAATCCTAAAGGATGTCAACCCTGAATATTCAATGGAAGGACAGAAGCTGAAGCTCCAATATTTTGGTTACCTGATGCAAACAGATTCATTGGAAAAGACCCTCATACTAGGAAAGATTGAAGGCAAAAAGAGAAGGGGGAGGCAGAGAATGAGATGGTTGGATACCATCACCACTTTAATGGACATGAACTTGAGCAAACTCTGGGAGATAGTGAAGGATAGAGAAGCCTGGTGTGCTGCAATCTATGGGGTCACAAGGCGCTGGACAACACTTAGTGACAACAATAACAGCAAGCCTCCATGGGCAGGTTTTTGTATGGATGTAGGTTTTCAGCTCCTTTAGGTAAATACCAAAAAGCATGATTGCCAGATTACAGGGTAAGAATATGCTTAGTTTTGTGAGAAACTGTCAAACTGTCTTCCAAAATGCCTGTACCATTTTGTATTCCCACCAGCAATGAGTAGGGTTCCTGTTGCCCCAGATCTTCTTCAGCATTTGGTGTTGACAGTGTTCTGGATTGTTGCCATTTGAGAGCTGGACTGTAAGAAAGCTGAGCGCCAAAGAACCGATGTTTTTGAACTGTGGTGTTGGAGAAGACTTTTGAGAGTCCCTTGGACTGCAAGGAAATCAAAGCAATCAATTCTAAAGGAAATCAGGCCTGAATATTCATTGGAAGGACTGATGTTGAAGCTGAAACTCCTATACTTTGGCCACCTGCTGCGAAGAACTGACTCATTGGAAAAGATTCTGAAGCTGGGAAAAAGACTGAAGGCAGGGGGAGAAGGGAATGACAGAGGATGAGCTGGTTGGATGGCATTACCAACTCGATGGACGTGAGTTTGAGAAAGTTCCAGGAGTTGGTGATGGACAGGGAGGCCTGGTGTGCTGCAGTCCATGGGGTCAAAAGAGTTGGACATGACTGAGCAACTGAACTGAATGGGTATGGTGGTATATCACTGTTCTTTTAATTTGCATTTCGTTGATAATTTACGATTACATGGTAGACTCAATTTCATAAAACACTTTCCATGCCTAAAATGACAAAGCTTTCTACCCTCCAGATACAGATGGACAAATATGTGTCTGTATATTTCTTTAAATACACACACACACACACACATACATGCACACACATGTATATCAAATGGCTTATAGGAATGTAGCTCCTTGATGCTTTCTTGTTAGCATTTTGTTTTTTTCAAACTGAAGTGTAGCCTGGTACATTGATTTTTCTGTAATAGGTAAACTCATTGTAAGATAGGAGTTTTCAGAGCATGAGAGAAAAGTAACTAGCAAAGATATCTTAGTTACTTTGAATATTCAGTAAATAATAGAAAAGCATTTTCAACATACACAACATCATTAACATGTGTTCCTTTTGGTTGATTTTGGAGTTTCTTTTAAACCAGTCTGGGCCTCTGATCCATACATTACAGTCTTGAGCCAAAGTTTTCACATTTTTTCAAACTGAAGTGTAGCCTGGTACATTGATTTTTCTGTAATAGGTAAACTCATTGTAAGATAGGAGTTTTCAGAGCATGAGAGAAAAGTAACTAGCAAAGATATCTTAGTTACTTTGAATATTCAGTAAATAATAGAAAAGCATTTTCAACATACACAACATCATTAACATGTGTTCCTTTTGGTTGATTTTGGAGTTTCTTTTAAACCAGTCTGGGCCTCTGATCCATACATTACAGTCTTGAGCCAAAGTTTTCACTGTGAATGATAGAATATGACTTTCACAATCCTTGCATATTGGAAAGGCTAATGAAATTAACTCATTTATTCTCTTGTCCACAAAATATTTATAGGCACCTACTATGCTTATAAAATGCTCTGGGGTATAAACTTAATTTACATAATAAATCTATGCAACCTAGTTTATTTATCCTCTAAAATAGATTTATGAGGTTTCTAAGGATCACATAACACATTTTTGTTCAATCAATCCTTCTCAGATTATCCAGTCTGCTTCATTGATTTTCATTCTCAGGAAAAGGACTTTTAAAGTCTATAAAATAGTAATTAAAATGCCTGGGGATAAAACTAAGCATGCCAAATAATAAAATTAACAAGGTTCAGTGGATCTACAAGACACAATGGCCTCTTTAATAACAAGGAAATAAATATTATCCTTAAAAGGTACTGTGTGTGGACTTAGGTTGGAGCAAAAATAAACTCACAATGCAAGGTCAGGCCCTGCTTTTCAAGGAGAAAAGCTTACTCTCAGTGTAAGTTCCCTGCGATTTCCTGCCTTTCTCAAAATATGCTGTAGTTTAAAGTCAGGATAACATCAGTTACCACTTGAGTGCATATGATTCATTTCCTTCATTTAGTGCTTGTTAAGTACTATGAGCTTCCCAGGTGGCCCAGTGGTAAAGAATCCACCTGCGAAGTAGGAGATGCAAGAGATGTAAGTTAAGTCCCTGGGTCGAGAAGATCCCCTGGAGGAGGAAATAACTCACTCCAATATTCTTGCCCAGAGAATCCCGTGGACAGAGGAGCCTAGCAAGCAACAGTCCGTGGGGTCGCAGTCAGACACTATTTAGCGACTAAACAGCAAACAAGATGCTTTAATGTTGAAGACCCAGGTTCAATCCCTGGTTTGGGAAGATCCCCTGGAGAAGGGAATGGCTATCCATTTCAGTATTCTTGCCTGGAGAATTCCATGGACAGAGGAACCTGGCAGGCTACAGTCTAAGGGGTTGCAAAGAGCTGGACATGACTGAGTGACTAACACTCTGAAGATCGTTTATGGACGATGGTTGTCAGGGAGTTTAGAGGGGGAAGGGGAAAAAGGTTAAGTGAGAAGTTCAAATTCAGAACCTATCTGAAAGTAGTCTTTTTGGTGATTATCAACTCAGTCATTCCAGAAGCAGTTTGTTATCTTCTGGGAAAATCCTGGGAACATTGTGTTATTGGTTGATAACTTCTCAGGGGCATTAAATCAGCAGGTCTGTGCTTCAGTGATTTGACATGATAGATTTGAAAATGAATTCACCTTCTATATTTATGTTGAAATATATTAATCCTCCTCTTTAGTCATGTGGGTTCTATTTGCAGTTAATCTTACCTAATTAGCTGCCGCGATGCTGCTGCTGCTGTTTGTTACCAAAAGAGTGAATGGGGGAAATGCTCTGTATGTAAATTGTGAGCAGAGTTGCTTTCGTGAAAGTGAACAAATTTTGGCTTCCTCTGACCCCATGATAGATCATGTATAAGTGCTGTGCTAGGATGTCCACTTTGTTTACTTGGAAAAGTTGGTTTTGATGTTCACTGTATGAAGATGAGGTGAGATAAACAGCAGGATATGTATGAAAATGGAAGGCATGAAAATCAGTTATGGTATAATTTAATATTCCAATTTAGAAAGAAGATGTGTTTTCTTTGTACCACAGAAATGAAAGAGAAACTCAAATCCAGTCAAATGCATTTTCTATCCAAAGATAATCTGTTAAATAATACACAAATATCACTCTTTCATCTCATCTGCTTTTTATTTTTGAATACTGGGGCTTCCCAGGGTATTATTCTGGGTCCTTTTATGAATTCAAGTTATTTACTGAATTCTGTCATCTTCTTTATCTTCTTCCACCACACTCTGGGGTACCTTAGTCCCAGACTTAACTTTATCAGTTAAGGCTTTTCAGCCAGCCTAGTGTATCTGGCTTCATCTTGATCAGTGTTCTCAACTGTCCAATTCATGGCTCCATCAGATGCTCCAAACCTCCACCTCAAACCCAGGACCCAAACTTACCCCTCCCCAAATATCAGATGCTCCATAGTCACCTCTATCCATGGTCTCAGGGAATGAACTCAGAGACTCTAGTTGTTCAGTTCCGAAAACTCAGATCAGCCTAAATTCCCCTGCTCTCACTACCTCCCTGGGTCATTTAGGTATGCCTGTCCCATTTCCTGAGCTTCCCTAGTGGCTCAGATGGTAAACAATCTGTCTGCAATGCAGGTAACCCAGGTTCAACACCTGGGTCGGGAAGATCCCCTGGAAAAGGGAATGGCTATTCAGTCCAGTATTCTTCCCTGGAGAATTCCCTGGACAGAAGAGCTTGTCTGTCTACAATCCATGGGGCCACAAAGAGTCGGACACAACTGAGCAACTAAGCACACACACAGACACATGCACACACACAAATCCCATTTCCTAAATCTCTCTTATCCATTGTTTATTTTAAAAGCACCCCTATGGCCTTAATTCAGGGTCTTCTTCCTTCTTGCCTAAACAGATGCACTGAATCCTTAGATAGGCTTCAGTTTTCCAACCTTTTCTACCTCTTTTCCTCCCCTGACTGTAGAACTTATTTTTTTGTAATTTATTTTTCATTGAAGGATAATTGCTTTACAATATTATGTTGGTTTCTGCCATATATCAACATAAATCAGTCATAAATATACATCTGCCCCTCCCTCTAAGCCTCCCTCCCATCTCCCACTCCTCCCCACCCTTCTAGGTTGTTATAGAAAACTTGTTTTTAAAGATCATAATCTGATCAAATCATTTCTTTGTTTAAACTTTTTCACTGGCTTCCCATCAGTTATACTTGAGCCTTAATAATGCCAGGTAACTTTTGCACCCTCATCTCTAAACAAGTCTCTTAGTAACTGGGCGGGCAATATGTTGTAATCTCCGACTCTGTGTCTCTACGTGTCCTATTTCTTCTTCCCAGGGGGCCATTTCTTGCTGTGTTTGCCTAGCTAATTCCTATTCTTCTTTCCTGAAGAGAAACACCATCTTCTCTTGGTTATTTCCCAAGACCCTCCATCTACATTACAGTGTAGTTAACATGCTGCCCTTCTATATTCTAGGAACATTTTGTTTCTGCCTCATTATCTACCACATATCCCATGTGTTTATATGATAATCTTGTCTGTTTCCTCAAATATATAGTAACTGTTTTGAGAGCAGGAACTGTGTCTTATTTACCATTGTCTTCCTAAGAATGGGCATATTCAGTGTAAGTCAACAAATATTTATTGAGTGCCTACTGTTTGCTTCACACTAAGTGCTTGTAATACATCAATGAAAAAAACAAAAATCTCTGTATACATGAGATTATGTTTTAGCATGTGACATTTGCTTGGTATCAAGAGAAAAAGGAGAGAGAGAGAGAGAGAGAAGAGAGAAAGAAGAAGGATGCAGGCTTTGAGATGAAATGTGATTGTAATTACTTTGAAAGGAAACAATAATAACCGATATTTTTGGTTGAGAATTTGAGATATCCAAATATCAGTCTGTAGAAAAGGAAGTAGACCTCTTGAGATCTTGTGTTTTTTTTCTTCTTATTCTGGCTGCCACTTTATGACTTTTTTTATAGGACTTTACTGCCTATGGAGGGCAGTATTGTTCCCATTCTTTCTTACCGGTAAATGTTTTATAAAACTTAAAGTTATATAAACAGTTATATATTTTTTAGAAATTAAAAAAAATCTAGTTAGTAATACTCAGTGCTTTTAAGGATGCCATAAACAGTTTCCCCACTATTGCTGATGGAATTGCCACGATATTATCCCAAGGAAACCCTGAGCGAATGAATGTTTGTACTTGCAGCCATCCTGTAAGTCAGTATCTGAGGTAGCCATTTGGAAGTTTCATATTTATTTTGGTAAATGTCCATACATTTAAAAATATGCTTAGCTATTTTTCGTGCTTTACAGAGAATGTCTAGAGGTAGTGAATTCCAGCATGTTTCTTCAGTGCCTAGATTTAATGTTGAATTCAAATATACATTTGATTTTCCTGGAAATCATTTTATAGCCTTTTTTTCCCCAATATTTCCATAGGGTGACATTTTGTACTGCCAGAGCTTTGTAGAGGACATTGTAAGGAAGATCATATCTCTTTTGAGAATTAAAGATGTGTGGCATTTAAAAAAATAATTTTGAAAGATACTCTAGTTATATTATTATGAGACAGATTTTTTAAAATGAATCTGTATATACATATGTGTATATGTATGCTCGTGGACACATAAAAGGGAGAGGGAGGAAAATCTTGGCTATTTAGCTTAGAAATTTAAAAGGCAGTAGGAAAAGATAAATAAGATGTGATATATATACAATAGGGTATTACTCTGCCATAAAAAGGAACAAAATTGGGTCATTTGTAGAGACGTGGATGGATCTGGAGACTGTCATACAGAGTGAAGGAAATCAGAAAAACAAATGTTGTGTATTAATGCATATATGTGGAACTTAGAAAAATGGTAGAGATGATCTTATTTATGAAACAGAAATAGAGACACAGAGGCAGAGAACAAATATATGGATGCCCCAGGGGTTAAAGGGGGTGGTGGGAGGAATTGGGAAATTGGAGTTGACACCTACACACTATAGATACTATATATAAAACAGATAACTAATGAGAACCTACTATATACAGCACAGGAAGCTCTGCTTGATGCACTGTGGTGACCTGATTGGGAAGGAAATCCAAAACGGAGAAGATATATATTTACCTTTGGCTGATTCACTTTTCTGTACAGTAGAAACTAACAAAGCATTGTAAAGCAACTATACTATGATACAATTAATTTAAAAATAAATACATAAATAAAAGGCAGTAAGTTGATATGGAAGAATTTTCTTGAAGTTTTCTAGCAGGTTGTAAACATATTAATTTAAAAGATAACCACTTTCGACTAGTACAGGCATCTGTGAACTGGCAATTCTGAGGGACTCCAGCCACTTGGAATTTGGAGGTTCCAGAGGGACAGTTGGTCTTGAGTGATGGGGGTAGAGGCACCAACAGGGACATGTGCTTCCCCACAATAAACAGAGCTGTGGGTCCTGAGAGGCTCTCACTAGACCATCATGAACTGAGTGGGCAGGTGGCTCCTGTCCTGTGGCATTTTACTGTGGGCAGTCCAGGGGTGTGTTCAGTCTGGAGATGACACGGTTTTCTTTTTTTATTATTTATTTTTAATTGAAGAATAATTGCTTTACAGTATTGTACCAGACATCTGTATGAATCAGCCATAGGTTTACCCATGTCCCCTCCTTTTTCAATTTCCCTCCCACCTTCCTCCCTATCCCACCTCTCTAGATTGTTACCAAACCCTGGTTTGAGTTCCCTGAGTCATACAGCAAACTCCCATTGGTAGTCTATTTTACATATGTTCATGTATGTTTCCGTGTTACTTTCTCCATACATCCCACCCTTTCCTTTCTCCCCCACCCCAGCCATGTCCATAAGTCTGTTCTCTTGGTCTGTGTGGAGATGACACAGTTTTATTTGTTCCTTTGTATCTACTGCTGTTCTCTTTCCTCTGTCTTACCTACCTGTCCAAACCNTGGACATGACTGAGTGACTAACACTCTGAAGATCGTTTATGGACGATGGTTGTCAGGGAGTTTAGAGGGGGAAGGGGAAAAAGGTTAAGTGAGAAGTTCAAATTCAGAACCTATCTGAAAGTAGTCTTTTTGGTGATTATCAACTCAGTCATTCCAGAAGCAGTTTGTTATCTTCTGGGAAAATCCTGGGAACATTGTGTTATTGGTTGATAACTTCTCAGGGGCATTAAATCAGCAGGTCTGTGCTTCAGTGATTTGACATGATAGATTTGAAAATGAATTCACCTTCTATATTTATGTTGAAATATATTAATCCTCCTCTTTAGTCATGTGGGTTCTATTTGCAGTTAATCTTACCTAATTAGCTGCCGCGATGCTGCTGCTGCTGTTTGTTACCAAAAGAGTGAATGGGGGAAATGCTCTGTATGTAAATTGTGAGCAGAGTTGCTTTCGTGAAAGTGAACAAATTTTGGCTTCCTCTGACCCCATGATAGATCATGTATAAGTGCTGTGCTAGGATGTCCACTTTGTTTACTTGGAAAAGTTGGTTTTGATGTTCACTGTATGAAGATGAGGTGAGATAAACAGCAGGATATGTATGAAAATGGAAGGCATGAAAATCAGTTATGGTATAATTTAATATTCCAATTTAGAAAGAAGATGTGTTTTCTTTGTACCACAGAAATGAAAGAGAAACTCAAATCCAGTCAAATGCATTTTCTATCCAAAGATAATCTGTTAAATAATACACAAATATCACTCTTTCATCTCATCTGCTTTTTATTTTTGAATACTGGGGCTTCCCAGGGTATTATTCTGGGTCCTTTTATGAATTCAAGTTATTTACTGAATTCTGTCATCTTCTTTATCTTCTTCCACCACACTCTGGGGTACCTTAGTCCCAGACTTAACTTTATCAGTTAAGGCTTTTCAGCCAGCCTAGTGTATCTGGCTTCATCTTGATCAGTGTTCTCAACTGTCCAATTCATGGCTCCATCAGATGCTCCAAACCTCCACCTCAAACCCAGGACCCAAACTTACCCCTCCCCAAATATCAGATGCTCCATAGTCACCTCTATCCATGGTCTCAGGGAATGAACTCAGAGACTCTAGTTGTTCAGTTCCGAAAACTCAGATCAGCCTAAATTCCCCTGCTCTCACTACCTCCCTGGGTCATTTAGGTATGCCTGTCCCATTTCCTGAGCTTCCCTAGTGGCTCAGATGGTAAACAATCTGTCTGCAATGCAGGTAACCCAGGTTCAACACCTGGGTCGGGAAGATCCCCTGGAAAAGGGAATGGCTATTCAGTCCAGTATTCTTCCCTGGAGAATTCCCTGGACAGAAGAGCTTGTCTGTCTACAATCCATGGGGCCACAAAGAGTCGGACACAACTGAGCAACTAAGCACACACACAGACACATGCACACACACAAATCCCATTTCCTAAATCTCTCTTATCCATTGTTTATTTTAAAAGCACCCCTATGGCCTTAATTCAGGGTCTTCTTCCTTCTTGCCTAAACAGATGCACTGAATCCTTAGATAGGCTTCAGTTTTCCAACCTTTTCTACCTCTTTTCCTCCCCTGACTGTAGAACTTATTTTTTTGTAATTTATTTTTCATTGAAGGATAATTGCTTTACAATATTATGTTGGTTTCTGCCATATATCAACATAAATCAGTCATAAATATACATCTGCCCCTCCCTCTAAGCCTCCCTCCCATCTCCCACTCCTCCCCACCCTTCTAGGTTGTTATAGAAAACTTGTTTTTAAAGATCATAATCTGATCAAATCATTTCTTTGTTTAAACTTTTTCACTGGCTTCCCATCAGTTATACTTGAGCCTTAATAATGCCAGGTAACTTTTGCACCCTCATCTCTAAACAAGTCTCTTAGTAACTGGGCGGGCAATATGTTGTAATCTCCGACTCTGTGTCTCTACGTGTCCTATTTCTTCTTCCCAGGGGGCCATTTCTTGCTGTGTTTGCCTAGCTAATTCCTATTCTTCTTTCCTGAAGAGAAACACCATCTTCTCTTGGTTATTTCCCAAGACCCTCCATCTACATTACAGTGTAGTTAACATGCTGCCCTTCTATATTCTAGGAACATTTTGTTTCTGCCTCATTATCTACCACATATCCCATGTGTTTATATGATAATCTTGTCTGTTTCCTCAAATATATAGTAACTGTTTTGAGAGCAGGAACTGTGTCTTATTTACCATTGTCTTCCTAAGAATGGGCATATTCAGTGTAAGTCAACAAATATTTATTGAGTGCCTACTGTTTGCTTCACACTAAGTGCTTGTAATACATCAATGAAAAAAACAAAAATCTCTGTATACATGAGATTATGTTTTAGCATGTGACATTTGCTTGGTATCAAGAGAAAAAGGAGAGAGAGAGAGAGAGAGAAGAGAGAAAGAAGGAGGATGCAGGCTTTGAGATGAAATGTGATTGTAATTACTTTGAAAGGAAACAATAATAACCGATATTTTTGGTTGAGAATTTGAGATATCCAAATATCAGTCTGTAGAAAAGGAAGTAGACCTCTTGAGATCTTGTGTTTTTTTTCTTCTTATTCTGGCTGCCACTTTATGACTTTTTTTATAGGACTTTACTGCCTATGGAGGGCAGTATTGTTCCCATTCTTTCTTACCGGTAAATGTTTTATAAAACTTAAAGTTATATAAACAGTTATATATTTTTTAGAAATTAAAAAAAATCTAGTTAGTAATACTCAGTGCTTTTAAGGATGCCATAAACAGTTTCCCCACTATTGCTGATGGAATTGCCACGATATTATCCCAAGGAAACCCTGAGCGAATGAATGTTTGTACTTGCAGCCATCCTGTAAGTCAGTATCTGAGGTAGCCATTTGGAAGTTTCATATTTATTTTGGTAAATGTCCATACATTTAAAAATATGCTTAGCTATTTTTCGTGCTTTACAGAGAATGTCTAGAGGTAGTGAATTCCAGCATGTTTCTTCAGTGCCTAGATTTAATGTTGAATTCAAATATACATTTGATTTTCCTGGAAATCATTTTATAGCCTTTTTTTCCCCAATATTTCCATAGGGTGACATTTTGTACTGCCAGAGCTTTGTAGAGGACATTGTAAGGAAGATCATATCTCTTTTGAGAATTAAAGATGTGTGGCATTTTAAAAAATAATTTTGAAAGATACTCTAGTTATATTATTATGAGACAGATTTTTTAAAATGAATCTGTATATACATATGTGTATATGTATGCTCGTGGACACATAAAAGGGAGAGGGAGGAAAATCTTGGCTATTTAGCTTAGAAATTTAAAAGGCAGTAGGAAAAGATAAATAAGATGTGATATATATACAATAGGGTATTACTCTGCCATAAAAAGGAACAAAATTGGGTCATTTGTAGAGACGTGGATGGATCTGGAGACTGTCATACCTGTCTCTTATACACATCTAGATGTGTATAAGAGACAGCTTTATAGTTTTGCCTTTTTCCGAATATCATATGGGTGGAATTATACAGTATGTAGCTTCTTCAGCTTGGCTTCTTTCATTAATATACATTTAAGTTTCTTCTATGTATTTTTATGACTTGACAGCTCATTCCTCTTTAATACTGAATAATATTCCACTGTCTAGATCCACGCAAGTTTATTGATCCATTCACCACCTGAAGAATATCTTGATTGCCTTCAAGTTTTGATAATTGTGAATAAAACTGATATAAACTTCCAAAGTCTATATAGTCAAAGCTATGGTTTTTCCAGTAGTCATGTATGTGAAAGTTGGACCATAAAGCAGGCTGAGTGCTGAAAAATTGATGCTTTCAAATTGTGGTGCTGGAGAAGATTCTTGAGATTTCCCTGGACTACAGGGAGGTCAAACCAGTTAATCCTAAAGGATGTCAACCCTGAATATTCAATGGAAGGACAGAAGCTGAAGCTCCAATATTTTGGTTACCTGATGCAAACAGATTCATTGGAAAAGACCCTCATACTAGGAAAGATTGAAGGCAAAAAGAGAAGGGGGAGGCAGAGAATGAGATGGTTGGATACCATCACCACTTTAATGGACATGAACTTGAGCAAACTCTGGGAGATAGTGAAGGATAGAGAAGCCTGGTGTGCTGCAATCTATGGGGTCACAAGGCGCTGGACAACACTTAGTGACAACAATAACAGCAAGCCTCCATGGGCAGGTTTTTGTATGGATGTAGGTTTTCAGCTCCTTTAGGTAAATACCAAAAAGCATGATTGCCAGATTACAGGGTAAGAATATGCTTAGTTTTGTGAGAAACTGTCAAACTGTTTTCCAAAATGCCTGTACCATTTTGTATTCCCACCAGCAATGAGTAGGGTTCCTGTTGCCCCAGATCTTCTTCAGCATTTGGTGTTGACAAGGTTCTGGATTGTTGCCATTTGAGAGCTGGACTGTAAGAAAGCTGAGCGCCAAAGAACCGATGTTTTTGAACTGTGGTGTTGGAGAAGACTTGAGAGTCCCTTGGACTGCAAGGAAATCAAACCAATCAATTCTAAAGGAAATCAGGCCTGAATATTCATTGGAAGGACTGATGTTGAAGCTGAAACTCCTATACTTTGGCCACCTGCTGCGAAGAACTGACTCATTGGAAAAGATTCTGAAGCTGGGAAAAAGACTGAAGGCAGGGGGAGAAGGGAATGACAGAGGATGAGCTGGTTGGATGGCATTACCAACTCGATGGACGTGAGTTTGAGAAAGTTCCAGGAGTTGGTGATGGACAGGGAGGCCTGGTGTGCTGCAGTCCATAGGGTCAAAAGAGTTGGACATGACTGAGCAACTGAACTGAATGGGTATGGTGGTATATCACTGTTCTTTTAATTTGCATTTCGTTGATAATTTACGATTACATGGTAGACTCAATTTCATAAAACACTTTCCATGCCTAAAATGACAAAGCTTTCTACCCTCCAGATACAGATGGACAAATATGTGTCTGTATATTTCTTTAAATACACACACACACACACACATACATGCACACACATGTATATCAAATGGCTTATAGGAATGTAGCTCCTTGATGCTTTCTTGTTAGCATTTTGTTTTTTTCAAACTGAAGTGTAGCCTGGTACATTGATTTTTCTGTAATAGGTAAACTCATTGTAAGATAGGAGTTTTCAGAGCATGAGAGAAAAGTAACTAGCAAAGATATCTTAGTTACTTTGAATATTCAGTAAATAATAGAAAAGCATTTTCAACATACACAACATCATTAACATGTGTTCCTTTTGGTTGATTTTGGAGTTTCTTTTAAACCAGTCTGGGCCTCTGATCCATACATTACAGTCTTGAGCCAAAGTTTTCACTGTGAATGATAGAATATGACTTTCACAATCCTTGCATATTGGAAAGGCTAATGAAATTAACTCATTTATTCTCTTGTCCACAAAATATTTATAGGCACCTACTGTGCTTATAAAATGCTCTGGGGTATAAACTTAATTTACATAATAAATCTATGCAACCTAGTTTATTTATCCTCTAAAATAGATTTATGAGGTTTCTAAGGATCACATAACACATTTTTGTTCAATCAATCCTTCTCAGATTATCCAGTCTGCTTCATTGATTTTCATTCTCAGGAAAAGGATTTTTAAAGTCTATAAAATAGTAATTAAAATGCCTGGGGATAAAACTAAGCATGCCAAATAATAAAATTAACAAGGTTCAGTGGATCTACAAGACACAATGGCCTCTTTAATAACAAGGAAATAAATATTATCCTTAAAAGGTACTGTGTGTGGACTTAGGTTGGAGCAAAAATAAACTCACAATGCAAGGTCAGGCCCTGCTTTTCAAGGAGAAAAGCTTACTCTCAGTGTAAGTTCCCTGCGATTTCCTGCCTTTCTCAAAATATGCTGTAGTTTAAAGTCAGGATAACATCAGTTACCACTTGAGTGCATATGATTCATTTCCTTCATTTAGTGCTTGTTAAGTGCTATGAGCTTCCCAGGTGGCCCAGTGGTAAAGAATCCACCTGCGAAGTAGGAGATGCAAGAGATGTAAGTTAAGTCCCTGGGTCGAGAAGATCCCCTGGAGGAGGAAATAACTCACTCCAATATTCTTGCCCAGAGAATCCCGTGGACAGAGGAGCCTAGCAAGCAACAGTCCGTGGGGTCGCAGTCAGACACTATTTAGCGACTAAACAGCAAACAAGATGCTTTAATGTTGAAGACCCAGGTTCAATCCCTGGTTTGGGAAGATCCCCTGGAGAAGGGAATGGCTATCCATTTCAGTATTCTTGCCTGGAGAATTCCATGGACAGAGGAACCTGGCAGGCTACAGTCTAAGGGGTTGCAAAGAGTTGGACATGACTGAGTGACTAACACTCTGAAGATCGTTTATGGACGATGGTTGTCAGGGAGTTTAGAGGGGGAAGGGGAAAAAGGTTAAGTGAGAAGTTCAAATTCAGAACCTATCTGAAAGTAGTCTTTTTGGTGATTATCAACTCAGTCATTCCAGAAGCAGTTTGTTATCTTCTGGGAAAATCCTGGGAACATTGTGTTATTGGTTGATAACTTCTCAGGGGCATTAAATCAGCAGGTCTGTGCTTCAGTGATTTGACATGATAGATTTGAAAATGAATTCACCTTCTATATTTATGTTGAAATATATTAATCCTCCTCTTTAGTCATGTGGGTTCTATTTGCAGTTAATCTTACCTAATTAGCTGCCGCGATGCTGCTGCTGCTGTTTGTTACCAAAAGAGTGAATGGGGGAAATGCTCTGTATGTAAATTGTGAGCAGAGTTGCTTTCGTGAAAGTGAACAAATTTTGGCTTCCTCTGACCCCATGATAGATCATGTATAAGTGCTGTGCTAGGATGTCCACTTTGTTTACTTGGAAAAGTTGGTTTTGATGTTCACTGTATGAAGATGAGGTGAGATAAACAGCAGGATATGTATGAAAATGGAAGGCATGAAAATCAGTTATGGTATAATTTAATATTCCAATTTAGAAAGAAGATGTGTTTTCTTTGTACCACAGAAATGAAAGAGAAACTCAAATCCAGTCAAATGCATTTTCTATCCAAAGATAATCTGTTAAATAATACACAAATATCACTCTTTCATCTCATCTGCTTTTTATTTTTGAATACTGGGGCTTCCCAGGGTATTATTCTGGGTCCTTTTATGAATTCAAGTTATTTACTGAATTCTGTCATCTTCTTTATCTTCTTCCACCACACTCTGGGGTACCTTAGTCCCAGACTTAACTTTATCAGTTAAGGCTTTTCAGCCAGCCTAGTGTATCTGGCTTCATCTTGATCAGTGTTCTCAACTGTCCAATTCATGGCTCCATCAGATGCTCCAAACCTCCACCTCAAACCCAGGACCCAAACTTACCCCTCCCCAAATATCAGATGCTCCATAGTCACCTCTATCCATGGTCTCAGGGAATGAACTCAGAGACTCTAGTTGTTCAGTTCCGAAAACTCAGATCAGCCTAAATTCCCCTGCTCTCACTACCTCCCTGGGTCATTTAGGTATGCCTGTCCCATTTCCTGAGCTTCCCTAGTGGCTCAGATGGTAAACAATCTGTCTGCAATGCAGGTAACCCAGGTTCAACACCTGGGTCGGGAAGATCCCCTGGAAAAGGGAATGGCTATTCAGTCCAGTATTCTTCCCTGGAGAATTCCCTGGACAGAAGAGCTTGTCTGTCTACAATCCATGGGGCCACAAAGAGTCGGACACAACTGAGCAACTAAGCACACACACAGACACATGCACACACACAAATCCCATTTCCTAAATCTCTCTTATCCATTGTTTATTTTAAAAGCACCCCTATGGCCTTAATTCAGGGTCTTCTTCCTTCTTGCCTAAACAGATGCACTGAATCCTTAGATAGGCTTCAGTTTTCCAACCTTTTCTACCTCTTTTCCTCCCCTGACTGTAGAACTTATTTTTTTGTAATTTATTTTTCATTGAAGGATAATTGCTTTACAATATTATGTTGGTTTCTGCCATATATCAACATAAATCAGTCATAAATATACATCTGCCCCTCCCTCTAAGCCTCCCTCCCATCTCCCACTCCTCCCCACCCTTCTAGGTTGTTATAGAAAACTTGTTTTTAAAGATCATAATCTGATCAAATCATTTCTTTGTTTAAACTTTTTCACTGGCTTCCCATCAGTTATACTTGAGCCTTAATAATGCCAGGTAACTTTTGCACCCTCATCTCTAAACAAGTCTCTTAGTAACTGGGCGGGCAATATGTTGTAATCTCCGACTCTGTGTCTCTACGTGTCCTATTTCTTCTTCCCAGGGGGCCATTTCTTGCTGTGTTTGCCTAGCTAATTCCTATTCTTCTTTCCTGAAGAGAAACACCATCTTCTCTTGGTTATTTCCCAAGACCCTCCATCTACATTACAGTGTAGTTAACATGCTGCCCTTCTATATTCTAGGAACATTTTGTTTCTGCCTCATTATCTACCACATATCCCATGTGTTTATATGATAATCTTGTCTGTTTCCTCAAATATATAGTAACTGTTTTGAGAGCAGGAACTGTGTCTTATTTACCATTGTCTTCCTAAGAATGGGCATATTCAGTGTAAGTCAACAAATATTTATTGAGTGCCTACTGTTTGCTTCACACTAAGTGCTTGTAATACATCAATGAAAAAAACAAAAATCTCTGTATACATGAGATTATGTTTTAGCATGTGACATTTGCTTGGTATCAAGAGAAAAAGGAGAGAGAGAGAGAGAGAGAAGAGAGAAAGAAGGAGGATGCAGGCTTTGAGATGAAATGTGATTGTAATTACTTTGAAAGGAAACAATAATAACCGATATTTTTGGTTGAGAATTTGAGATATCCAAATATCAGTCTGTAGAAAAGGAAGTAGACCTCTTGAGATCTTGTGTTTTTTTTCTTCTTATTCTGGCTGCCACTTTATGACTTTTTTTATAGGACTTTACTGCCTATGGAGGGCAGTATTGTTCCCATTCTTTCTTACCGGTAAATGTTTTATAAAACTTAAAGTTATATAAACAGTTATATATTTTTTAGAAATTAAAAAAAATCTAGTTAGTAATACTCAGTGCTTTTAAGGATGCCATAAACAGTTTCCCCACTATTGCTGATGGAATTGCCACGATATTATCCCAAGGAAACCCTGAGCGAATGAATGTTTGTACTTGCAGCCATCCTGTAAGTCAGTATCTGAGGTAGCCATTTGGAAGTTTCATATTTATTTTGGTAAATGTCCATACATTTAAAAATATGCTTAGCTATTTTTCGTGCTTTACAGAGAATGTCTAGAGGTAGTGAATTCCAGCATGTTTCTTCAGTGCCTAGATTTAATGTTGAATTCAAATATACATTTGATTTTCCTGGAAATCATTTTATAGCCTTTTTTTCCCCAATATTTCCATAGGGTGACATTTTGTACTGCCAGAGCTTTGTAGAGGACATTGTAAGGAAGATCATATCTCTTTTGAGAATTAAAGATGTGTGGCATTTAAAAAAATAATTTTGAAAGATACTCTAGTTATATTATTATGAGACAGATTTTTTAAAATGAATCTGTATATACATATGTGTATATGTATGCTCGTGGACACATAAAAGGGAGAGGGAGGAAAATCTTGGCTATTTAGCTTAGAATTTTAAAAGGCAGTAGGAAAAGATAAATAAGATGTGATATATATACAATAGGGTATTACTCTGCCATAAAAAGGAACAAAATTGGGTCATTTGTAGAGACGTGGATGGATCTGGAGACTGTCATACAGAGTGAAGGAAATCAGAAAAACAAATGTCGTGTATTAATGCATATATGTGGAACTTAGAAAAATGGTAGAGATGATCTTATTTATGAAACAGAAATAGAGACACAGAGGCAGAGAACAAATATATGGATGCCCCAGGGGTTAAAGGGGGTGGTGGGAGGAATTGGGAAATTGGAGTTGACACCTACACACTATAGATACTATATATAAAACAGATAACTAATGAGAACCTACTATATACAGCACAGGAAGCTCTGCTTGATGCACTGTGGTGACCTGATTGGGAAGGAAATCCAAAACGGAGAATATATATATTTACCTTTGGCTGATTCACTTTTCTGTACAGTAGAAACTAACAAAGCATTGTAAAGCAACTATACTATGATACAATTAATTTAAAAATAAATACATAAATAAAAGGCAGTAAGTTGATATGGAAGAATTTTCTTGAAGTTTTCTAGCAGGTTGTAAACATATTAATTTAAAAGATAACCACTTTCGACTAGTACAGGCATCTGTGAACTGGCAATTCTGAGGGACTCCAGCCACTTGGAATTTGGAGGTTCCAGAGGGACAGTTGGTCTTGAGTGATGGGGGTAGAGGCACCAACAGGGACATGTGCTTCCCCACAATAAACAGAGCTGTGGGTCCTGAGAGGCTCTCACTAGACCATCATGAACTGAGTGGGCAGGTGGCTCCTGTCCTGTGGCATTTTACTGTGGGCAGTCCAGGGGTGTGTTCAGTCTGGAGATGACACGGTTTTCTTTTTTTATTATTTATTTTTAATTGAAGAATAATTGCTTTACAGTATTGTACCAGACATCTGTATGAATCAGCCATAGGTTTACCCATGTCCCCTCCTTTTTCAATTTCCCTCCCACCTTCCTCCCTATCCCACCTCTCTAGATTGTTACCAAACCCTGGTTTGAGTTCCCTGAGTCATACAGCAAACTCCCATTGGTAGTCTATTTTACATATGTTCATGTATGTTTCCGTGTTACTTTCTCCATACATCCCACCCTTTCCTTTCTCCCCCACCCCAGCCATGTCCATAAGTCTGTTCTCTTGGTCTGTGTGGAGATGACACAGTTTTATTTGTTCCTTTGTATCTACTGCTGTTCTCTTTCCTCTGTCTTACCTACCTGTCCAAACCAGCCAGGAGATAGTCCCTTGCTGTTGTTTTGACTGAAAGCAAAAGAGCTTTATGAATTCCTCTCTCGCTTCCTTCATTGTGTTCAAATACTTTTTCTATGTGGTGTTTCTTGCTGCTTTCTTTTTCAAAGGTTTTGCAAGTGAAAACCTCCAAGATGGTTACTTTTTCTAGGGCAAACATTTTAATTTTAGTAGCAAGGCAGAGTTTCACCTTTATGTCTCTCCTCCCACCCCTGCCCCAGGCACCCTCTCAGATAAAACCCTGACTTGAGTGTTGCTTTTATTCTGTCTTTATTGGGAGTTGTTATTTCACCTATTTTTGATTTGATCTTATCATCGAGGAAGCCCCCATGAAATGACCTCTCATGGGATTTCCAGTTCTAGACCATGAGAATGACTCATCAGGCACAACATGGCTTACATAGGAACTCAGTTGTTTTTTTAATAAGTGGTCTCACATACTCTATAATCCATGAGTAATGCACACTTTAATTTCTGTCTCAGTTAAATTCTTGATGCCTCATTCAGATCTTTGAGATAATACCATCCTCTCTGCTCTGGGACACTGTTTCTCCCTGCCCCCAGTGGTCTTGGGAATCTCTGGGATTGTAGTAGTATGAAGAGCCTTTCTGATTGGACCACTGAAGTGGTAGAAAATGAAAACTGACAAAGGAGAAATGAGAGTCCAAAAAGTTCAGTGAAACAGCTCAGGAAGTCTGAGCCCAGAATCTGAAACTAGAGAGCACAGATAGCATTTTTTCTCTGGTACTAAAAGTACAAAGTATTTTATCTGTTTAGAATGAAAACTGGAAGCATTTTTGAATGATTCTTGTAAATTTCTGAGGCCTTATGTTCCCAAAGCTTTGCTTCCCGAACACCTGTGCTCTCACTGAGGACATCAAAATAGAGAATGGAGGAATCAACATAGTGTAGGTCACAAGGAATAGAAACAGCAGATATAACCATAGATCTTAAAGCTGATTAATGACTTATTCACTGTACTTCTTCAGCCATAAGCATGTTGCATTTTAAAATATACCAAAACATATTAAAGTTCTCCCCAAACCATCTTGCATGATGTTACCTTTTAAGTACATTTACATTTATTTCCACCCCAGGATGTTTCTTAATGGTTAAGAAAGGTGTACTCTCTCAAACTATAGCAGAAGTCTTGAGATATAAAACTTATAAAAGTTACAAATAGTGCATATTTTTGACACATGCATAAACACATACAGACATATTCAAGTAAAGCCAATTCTGTGCTTTCAAATTTATATCCAGTTGAAAATGGAACTGCCCTTTATAAAATAACTAATTAAAAAACCCCAAATTTTGCTTTGATTTGCTCAAACTGAACAGGGCATTATGCTGTTTATCTTGGCATGCTGACCCTGGTGGAGTCTGATTATTTGTATTTTACTGTAATATGCCAAAGTTTGTCATATAAGCTCCTTCTTGTAGATTATCTATATGGCATGGAGTCATAGTGAACCTGCAGTTACTATGAACTTGATAGAGCTGTTCTGTCAGTCACAACAGTGACTCAATATTTGGGATACAGAAAGCTTTTCTGAGCTACAAAAGGTTTAAAAGAAGTACATGTTAAAAGAGATAATGGATATTTTTGTGAAGGTAAGAACCTCTTGTAAAGAACATTGAGACTTTCTGATTGTGTGCAATCTAACACATAGTTATTTCACAATATACTATTTTTCAGGAGTGATGGGCTTCTGAAACCTATTCCAGAATTCTGATAGAACCTAAGCAAAAGGTTGCCCAAATGTGCACCATTCAGCAAAGAATAAAAAATCCAAACCAACAGAACTTAGGGTCTCTGGAAACAAAGAATGTCTCATTTGGAATTGAAGTACAACCCTGACTATAATGAACAATACTGACCCTCCTTCTAAAGAGTTGTGTAATTCAAGCCTAGCTTATTATCTAATTTCTTTAATAGTTGTTCACTTAGTTAGCATAATACTAAGCCCCTTGGCATACTTAGTGTTAAAATTTATATTCAGACAAATTAGTGGCAGTTAAAGTGGACTTCCCTGGTGGCTCATACAGCGAAGAATCCGCCCACAGTGCAGGAGACCTGGGTTCAATCCCTGGGTCAGGAAGATCCCCTGGAGAAGGGAATGACAACCCACTCTAGTATTCTTGCCTGGAAAATTCCATGGGCAGAGGATCCTGGTGGGCTATACTCCATGCGGTCACAAAGAGTTGGGCATAACTGAGTGATTAACACTTTTATTGAAAAGGCACATGGTCCTAGGTAGCCCAGCAATTCCATAGAAGGCCATTAGATAATGGTTCATGACAATACAGTTTTGAAACATATTCCTTGGGTCTGCATTGGATTTGAACTCCTGAGTTGTTATAGGTAGTCAGGTAAAGATTGATGGCTGTCTTCTGAAACCTAAATCCAAATGACTTTGCAGATGTTAATAACAACACTAGCACTTTGTAGCTTTTTATGTTTAGTCACTTGCCTAAAAATGTAAATGTATTGAGGAAGGAGAAGTGTTATGAACATTTGTCGTCTTTCTGAAGACAGTAACTGCTAGGGGTTTGGGACCAGAGCTTTGGTTGCTAGTGACCAGCTCCAGAACACTGGACACCTGGACAGGAAGGATAGGAAAGTGAAAAATTAAAATTGGGCACAATAAAGAAAGATAAGAGAGGACTTGTTGCACAAATTCTAATTATTTATTTTTCTTAGAATAATGGAAAAGGCAGTCAACCAACATACTATTCAGAGTTGATCTTATAGATATATAAGTTATTGAAGTGCCTTTAAACAGATCTCATTATTGTATTATGATCTACTATAGTAATTTTGATATCATTATACCTGTCTTTGCACCTAAATGGTGCAGACTGTGAATGTCTATGACACTGGGACTTTCAGTACAGGAAAAGTTCCCTAGGGAGCAAAAGGCAGTCATTTGTGTCTTCATTTGGGGCAAGGTATCAGCCTGTTAGATTTTAATAATGTGCAAGAAGGTGATGTGAGGACGTTTAAAAAATAAACATCACTATAAAGCCAAGAGCTTGGTAGGTTTAGACATGAGTGAAAAGTGAAGAAGCAAGTTCTTAAAAATGAGTGACAAGGGAAAGAAAAAAGAAAAAGAGGAGACCAGAAAATCCTGGTTTCTGGTCTCAGACAATGTGTGTATCCTGTTTAGGAGAAATACTGGCCTTGAGGACTGGGCTAACTCTATATGCATGTGTTAAATTATTCCAATGTGGAGATTTGAAGAACATAAGGCATTTTTATCATTAAAGTGTCAGAGTATCTCATAGTCATATTAATACTTACTTGAATGTATAGTTTTTTGTCAGAGAATAGGTCTCACTTTTCTGTTGTCCTTTAGCCCATTAACAAATGTATCCCTTAGAATAACGCTAAAACAGCACAACCCCTAAAGAGTATCTAATTAGATCACTTCTTAATCCTTGCCTGGAAACCTGTAATATTAGCTCAGACATCTTTATGGTTAAACTCCGTCAAAAGCTCAGTCTCTCCTGGGTGACTGAATTTGCATTTACTCTTTGTAAGGCAGACGTTACTCTGGGTGATGATTCTCTTTGACAGTCGTTCCATGGCTGAGCACTCTGAGTATTGACAGCTAAATTTATAAAACCAGCAGATTGAGGACAGAAATGGAAAAATAAGCAAAAATAAATTCTCTTGATAGTGATCATTAACTAGTGGAAAGGTTTATAAAGTTTCCCCAAATTATTGGTTATTATTTTAAGCACGCATCATCATTTGCTGATGAATAGATCTGAAATGGAAACAAAATGTGAAAGAACATTTATAATTGGAAAAATTATTAGAGCTGTTGGTCCCTAGCCAAGTTAAGCAGAAGTAAGACAAAACGAAAAAGGAAGCAAAACCACAACCATTACCTAAATCGGAGCTAATTCTCATGCTTTCCTGTGTCGTTCTAAGTAAGGCCTTGGATACTTGTATGTTTTGTCAGTGTCTCTAAGATATTTTAAAATCTCTGATCCCTATAAAAAGTCAGAGTAGTGAGCTGACGTTTCTTTTGCTTCATTTTTCATTCAGAACTTCCAGTGTTTCTCTACATTTGAGCAGAATGGAATCTACAAATGGAGGATAGAAGAATGAGTAGATTTATGAGTAGGCACGTTTGTCTGCAAACCAGACTGGCTTTCAAATGTAGCGGGGAGGCACAGACACTAAATGGACCAAACCAGTTACCAGAACATTTTAAAAAGATTCATAGACAGTGGAAATGTTAAGTTGTGTGTGACCTGTGATGAAATAAAGCAATGAAGATGCTTTCAAGTAAGTCCGTGAGGGAGACTAGGAAAGGCTTTGCCAGGTTGTTGAAGTTCTTCCTTATTTTTCATAGTTATAATTAATAATTTTAAATAAGACAAAACCCCTCTTTAATTCTTGCCCTGACCAGTTTATTTATAAAACTGTTTGTGTGAGAAAGAATCCATACATTTCTCATTAGCTGAACTCAAGTTACTGTGCTCAGATGAAGAACTTGCAAATCCTCGAGAAAAAACACTTAAGAAAATTAAGGTAAAACTCCAAATATATGATTTATGTTATTAGCATATGGTGCTATTTGAATTTCACTGTATATCTGGAAAAGAGGTATCCCATATACTAATTGTCAAAGCGTATATGTATATGTGTATGTATTTTCTCAAATGCTTCCTTTCACATAACAGGATTGTCTCAGATTGTATGTCATTTAGCATTGAAGGCATTAAATGAGTGTTAGTTCTTAATGCAGGTGTGGATAGACATGACTTTTTTCTTCCTTTCTGTGTTCTTGAGGTTAATGAATTTTCCAGGCTGAGAGGTACAGATTGCTTCTGGAAACAAATATGTCTCCAGCAAGAACTGGCTTGGGAGAGAAAAATCAAAATACTCATTCCCTACTTAGAACTTGTGTAGTTTCTTTTCTGCTGTTCTCTGTGCCAACTGCCTCTCTCTACCCAACAGTGGGCTATATAAGTCCTTTGGCTACATTTTACTCAAGGCTGAGATTTTTTTTTAATGTATTTACAAATAAGGATAAAACATCAGTTTAATAAATGCACCCATCCTTAACATTTTCATGTGACTGTGCTAAGTACTATTGCTTGATGGTTTTATGTGTTTAATTTATTGTGAGATAACAAAGCTTACTTTATTCTATTTAATAGTGAATTTCAAAAGTCTGAGGTAATTGTTCTCACTTATAAAAATGTTTGTTTGAAGTGAATTTACAATATTTCTCTCCTCCCATATGTGACTTGCAGCTTTTGGTGTTTGTAGGGAGATGAAAGTCATTTATGGAAAAGTCATGTATTTGAGGAATAATCTGATGATTGCATAATTTGTCATGAGTCATATAGTCTCCTAATATGGTACCAAAGTGAATATTTCTTACTGAAGTCTTCAGCAGCTGACTAAGGAGAGCTTCTTTTTGTAGAATACAGATATAAAATTGATACCAGGTTTTCTAAATAAATAATTATGAGAATATCAAGTCTGAAGAAATTGCAGTAAACTACATTTATGTAAGCACCAATGAAGTTGGAATTGCAAAGATCACATCAAAGTGTGAGGAAGAACAGCTGCCAGGTTAAGACTTGGGGGCTTTTTAAGTTGACTGTGACATCAAAAGCTGTATGTAGTAAATGCAGAGTACTTCCTTACCAAGTACTTACTTTAATGAAGACTCTGAAGAAATGCTTTGGGGGTGAAAATGTCAAGAAAACAATTTTTTTTTGATTGAGTGTTAGTCATATAATATTTTGACTCGTTAGAGGCGGGTATGCCCCAAATTGGCCCAGTAGAAACTTCAGTCATCACAGAGAATTTTAGAGTAAAAGAAGAATCAATTAAACATTTGTGGAGGTCTTCCTTGTTTCTTAATTCTATCACTTGAGCTCTTTTCATGTAAAATGTATGTTTCACATTTTATAGTTAAGAAAATCATTCTACATTTACTGTTATGTAATGCCTACCAAAAAATAGCTTATGAAACATTCACTTTTAACACATTGTCAGAGATGTAGCACACCATAGGCTGTTTCTGCAACCCCTCCCACCCCCCAGTCAGTAATGTGTTCATACTTGCAGTCATGACCTTTGATACCAGGTACATCATGTGTATGTCATCTTCAGTTCTTATAAGAACACTTCAGCTTGGTTATTAATATTCTTGCTTCACTGATGAGTTAAAAAAAAAAAAAAAAGTCCTTAGACTGATTATGGGTCTTCCTGCAAGAGTTGTACAATTCATATGTACCAGAGAAAATATGAAAACCCATTATATTTTAACTCAATCTGGCTTCTATGTATTTTTAATTTTAAAAAAGAAAAAATAAGATGAAAAGATTTAAATAAAACACACACAGATTCTACTGGGAACAGCCAGTCCTACAAAGATAAATAAGACATTTTACAGTATAATAGGAGAGACAGACATTTCATACACAACTGTAATAAAAAGAATGTTTTGAATAAATGGAGGAGGATATAAAATACCGGGGATTCATAAAAGAGGAAGCAATTAATTTGTACTGGAATGAATACGAAAGACTTCATTAGAGGCCCTGATGGGCGAGCTGAGATCTGAAATATGGGTAGACCTTTGTCAGGGAGAGAGGTCAAGTGTGAGGAATAAATAAGGAGGAAGATGGAAGACTGGAAGGGTGGATTGGCACTAGATCAGGGAATGCCTGGAATGCCATGCTGAAAAGTCTGTGTTCAATTCAGTTGCTGTCAGAGAATATAGGGAAGGGGAGGATCAACTGAATGATAGAATGATAACTCTAATGAAAGAATATAATGTATTTTAGATAAAGAAAAAGATAATTCAGAGCGAATAGAGAATATTGCATATTTCCCAGTGGCATAGAGGAAGTACCTGAACTAAGAGAGTGGGAGTAGAAAGGGTGGAAAGCCTGTCTAAGGTAGAAGCATTGGATTGGATGATTATTTGTTTGATGATGACTTACTTGTAGGGGCACATGGAAAGAGAAAGGATGATACTCAGGTCTCTGGTGTTACTAACAGGGAGGATGGGAAGTTTTGAAGGTTTAGGGCATGGAGGATGATATCATTTTGTGCAGCCAGCCAACAAATTTAGCACTGAGATGATGATTGACACTGGAGGTGGTGTCTTCATGAGGGATATCCAATTGTGATGTGGAAGAATATGTGCAAGTTGGAGAAGCTGAACCGTAGAGACGTGAAATAATGATTTTTCAGAAATGTGTCTAGCTTGGCAAAGGAGAAAGAATGAAGACACAGGTGATGTTGGCTTGTCTAATACCAGCAATGCTAGTGATCATGGCTAAGAGTTTCTGAGCTCTTCTAGGGACCAGGCATTGCCCTAAGTGTTTCTCCTTTTCCTCCTCATTGTACTCTCACGAAAGAGATGGCGTGACTAGTTTCCTTCTACGCAATGAAGGAAAAAAGACACATAGAACATAATGAAAAGTGACACCCTTATAACAGTCATGTTTCAAGGCGAAAGTATCTGAATTTAGGAGTGAGGAAATGGATTCACAGCAGGAGCTGAAATGTCATTAATATTTCATATTATTTTACATATACCTTTATTTTATAATTGCTACTGGACACAGTGGCGATCCTCTAAGACATAGGGTGGTGTCATAAGTTTGGTGATTGTTCTCTAGTAGCCCTTCATTAGAAAAGCAGACTATTTAAGGTAGATTTCTGACTCTTTCCAAGATTGTTATTAATGTGTAAGTGTGATTAAGAATAAAAAGTTTAGTGCATCAAATTAATATTTATAAAAGTGATTAGAACAGTGCTTAATAAGTCAATAACATTAACTGTTATTATTAGCATTATCATTCATCTTTTCATCCATCTGTAGTGCAAGTAAATATGGAGTGCTGTTTACTAAGCACTGGGGAACTGAGATGAAAGACAGAGCCTGCCATTAGGGAACAGTTCAAAGGGGAGGAAAAGAAAACAGCCAACTACAAAGTGTACTGATCCATTAAAAAGTTTTTAAAAATCGAGTTAATTATCAAGCATCTTAAGTGGCATGCACTTTTCTTCTAAGCCTTGAAGACAACAGAAATAATAAAGACAAACAGAATTGAATGCCTTTGTATTTATAACTTTTATACCAAATAAATCAAATTAGGAGCTGATTAAGCTGTGAATATAAGTTGTAGCAAATTAAAAAAAGAGAAACTACTGTTCATAGTATATAATGGTATCAATTAAATTGTTAAGAAATTAGTAATCATCTCATAGATAAGTGATCAAGTATATGGCTTAACCATTTGCCGAAGAGTAATCAACATGTCTAAACAAGAACACAGATACCACAACTTAAGTATGAGCTAGCTCTCCTTTGTAGATTAGACACACATTTTTAAGACATTTTCAGTGACTGTTAATGTACAGTGAAATGAATTTTGTAAAATGTGGTTTGTCTACATTTTACAAAATTTATTTAATTAGAATCTATTCATCAGTATGTGTGTATGTAATCAATTTCATCACCAACTTAAAACTGATTAACATTTAAAAATACTCACTAAAGAAATTCACTTTTTGTTTCAGAATAACTTGTAAGTTAGATGGGGCTGGTAATGTATTTTTCTTTTAAGAGATTTAAAAAAGAGGGATTCATGACTGCCCAACATTAAAAATATTATTTTAGAATAAGTCTTAAAAATTTTATACAAAAAAATGTTAAAAAGGATTAGTAAGTAGAAGTTTTTCAAAGTTTCTATACATAT
The DNA here is from genome assembly GCA_006410675.1 of Oreotragus oreotragus. Taxonomy (NCBI): domain Eukaryota; kingdom Metazoa; phylum Chordata; class Mammalia; order Artiodactyla; family Bovidae; genus Oreotragus; species Oreotragus oreotragus. The sequence continues at coordinate 480,267 of SJYX01010451.1, read as the reverse complement.
TTTCTTTAAAATTTCCAAGACTGGAGAGAAAGGGGATGGGGCAGAAGGGAAAGTTCTAGAGATAAAAATGCATGCAAGTTTTTCCTTCGAGAGCAACTGGGTCCTAGGAAAACAAAGCATTTGAAAATTTTTAATCTTATATAGTAGGAACTTTTGGTTCAAACAGGAAAGGAGAAACTTAAATTTGGAATCAACTTATCAAGAAGGCATCTCCAGATTTGACATAAATTAGAATGTTTTTCTTGGCCTCTACACTCTTTTTAGTATCTTCTTGGTATTTGGCTGGATTTGGTGTGTCATCATTAAGTAATGGACTCATGCAAGCAGCGCTGGTGGGTGTAAGCCCCACCCTGCACCTTGTCCTTGAGAAAACACACATTTCGGGTCAGACAGACCTGGATTCCAGTCTGGATTCTGCCACATCACCATTACAAGGTCTTGGGTAAATGATTCCAACTCTCTAAGCCTCTGTGTCCTTGTTTTTATACTAAAGGTTCTTTATAAAGTGAATGAGGGAAATTAAATGAAACAACATGGGACAAGATTTAGCAAAATGTCCAGCACATAAGAAATGCTCAAGAAATCTGTCCCTCCTGAATGAGCTGCAGTCAGGTGTTCACTCTGCTGTTGATTCTGAGAGGTAGATAGTGTTCCTGTATAACTCACTTTCTGTCAGTCTTAAGAGTTTTAGCCAAATTGTTAACTTTGTTTTTAAAATACTTACGCATAAAATAACATGCTTGGCAATGTATTAATATATTAGGTTAGAGCCTAGCATATATTTCATTAAAAGATATGTCAAATTTAGCAAATTATTTTGCCAAGAAATGATATGTAATATTCTGAACTTTAGGTAGAAATGATTTTTTTTTAAACATAAACACTTTATCACACTAGTAGCAAATATTTAGCCCAGTGTTACCTTGTATGAGATTGCTAAATTGCCTAACAATCAAAATGAATGTTCCTTCATAAACGTTCAAAATGATATATCAACAGACTTAGTTTATCATGACTAAAAGACTGCTGTTGTTATAAGACAATGCTAAAAGAAGATAGAAGTATTGGTAATAACCATTACTATAATACACAAAGTATTTTTATTTCAGGCAAATAGTTAACTTTTTTCAATCTGATTATAAATCGGCTGAACCATGAAAAGGGATACTAGAAGGTGGACTACATGTGACAAGATTTAGACCAAAATTCTCCATGGGTCAATATAAGGAATTGAGAGCCTTTCTACTTTTAAAATAATCTGTTCCATGAGTCTTCAGTATCACAAAGTATAAAGCTGAAGAAAATCAGATTCTTTTCAACTAGAGGATGAACACTGAGCCTTCCATTTGATTTTTAACACAACGGCTCTGTTTATTATAACCGTTTGTTACCATAAAAGTATAAACTGAAAGGTAGCAATGATGGCTGAGCGTAATATATTACATTAAATAAACTTGTCCCATGCGCAGTGCAGGGAAAGCTCTGTTTACATTACAGTAAGCTGTTTTCTGCTGCATTTACAATTCTGCTGGGCAAGTAAATTAAGAGAGCTTATGGCAGCTCACTTTATCTGGTCAACCCTCCAAGACATTATTAGTATAATGTTAGCATATTTAATTCTATTTAGTTATTTAGTGATGCAACACCAACAAAGTTTTTTTTTTTTTTTTTAAGGAAAGAATGTTTTAGCTGATCATTCAGAAAAAAGGACAAAAGAAAATTGCTGGGCCAAATACTGAACAATACAAGTCAACAGACACCAGATTTGCAAAGGAAGTGAATATAAAGGTCACTAGATGAGGCTGAAGGAGACTTGAAAAACAGAAAGATGTGTAAACATATCAAAATAATTTTTCACACTCCTCCCCAGGAGTTGATTGAAGTTTCAACTTTGGTTTATCCCAGGGTAAAAATGGAGGAGTTGAAGGGAGGTGTGGAATTTGCAGATAGTTCTGAATTCTATTCTATGTGAAGTAGAATAGATACCAGGACAAGAAATTTAGTTAATTGCCGTGTTTATTTCACCAGACTTAATTTCCTCAGCTTTCTGGTATTTAGGATGAATTATTACTTTCTGGTATGTGTATGTGTGTGTTTGTGTATGTATAATTGTAGCATAAAGAGGCAGGACAGCAACATGGATTGGAAGGAGTTGTGGGTTTGGGTTAGAAGATGTAAGTTCAGTTCCCTGCTCAGCCATGTGTCAGGTAGGTGACCACTTATGCTAAGTAAATTATCAGAGGCTTAGTTAAGGCTCTCAAATTCTGGAAACTCAAAATTAAATGAGAAATATGAGTGCTCTGGCCATGTTAATCATATAGAGACTTTTGCAAGTTACACATTTTGTGCCTTTTCAAGCCAATCTTCTTTACATTTCCCTCCAGTCAAATAGATCCCATGTGTCTTAAGCATCTCATGGTTCTGCATTTGTATGTGATATTCCCTTTGTCTAGAATGCCTTTTCCCCTCCTCCTCACCCAGTTGAGAGTTTTATCTCTGTGCCCATCTTAAGTTCCCCTTCTACTCTAAAGCTTGTCACTAAGATACTTTAAATTATCTCTTCTTTTGTTTTAACATACTGCTTCTAACAGATTTACAGACATATAAAACAAATTACCAAAAGGGAAAAGGAGGATAGGAGGGGCAAATTAGGAGTATGAGATTAACAGCCACAAACTACTATACATAAAATAGATAAGCAACAAGGATTTATTGTATAGAACGTGAAATTATATTCAGTATCTTGTAATAACCTATAATAGAATGTAGTCTGAAAAAACTGAATCACTGTTGTACACCTGAAACTAGCACAATATTATAAGTCATACTTCAATTAATATATACATACTGACTAAAATTAATATAAAAACATTGTATAAAAATACAGACATGAAAAAGTAAAATAAATAACAACCGTAACTCCATAATATGAATCATTAGTACAAATTATTAGCCATTCACTTCTTCAAGGGATGTGCCCAACCCAGAGATCAAACCCAGATCTTCTGCACTGCAAGCAAAATCTTTACTGAGAGAAGACCTTCTTCCAATTTAACTTTGTCCTAACCTATTCTACCCCTCCAAAACGCAAGCAGATACAACAGCAACAACAAAACCAACTTGGGAACTTACATACTTTGATATTCTCTCTTCCACTTAATATTAGATCATAGGCGTTTAAAAGATACCTTTCAGTATTCTTAGAAAGCTTAAATTAAAACATTTTTAATGTTTTCTTAATAGCCCATCACTTAAGTAGAGTGTAATTAATGTTAAGAGTTCCTCTCTTGTTGGCCATCAAAGTATGTAAAGTATTTTCCTTTTATAAACAAAGCATTCTTGTGCACATCTAATACTATTTCTGTAGGACATATTCCTAGAGAAATAATTCCTGGGCGTGTACATTTCTAATGCTTCGGAAATGTCTTGCCAAATGGGCCCCTAGTGAGATTGCGTCATTTTGCACTTCTGCCAGCCCTGAGCACAGTGCTTCTTTTCACCGAGCTCTTCCTGTGAGGGCAGCACTCATCACACTGCATTGCCATGATTTATTCCTTGTCTCTCTTGCTCCCTGGAATATTTACTTCCATGTGGCAAGAGCTGTATCTTTCTTACTTTGACTCCTAGGGTCTAGCACACAGCCTGCTCTGGAAGAGAAGTGCCAAGTTAACATCTACAGAATGAATTCTGCTTTACCAGTTTTGGTTTCTAAACTGTTTGTCATGTGTTCCTCGGAGCTGATTTCTTTCTTTATTTTTGGCTGTCCTGGGTCTTGGTTGCTGTGTGGGCTTTTCTCTAGTCGTGGTGTGCAGACTTCTCATTGCGGCGGCCTCTCTTGTTGCAGAGCGTGGGCTCAATAGTTGCAGCTCCCAGGCTCTAGACCATAGGCTCAAGAGTTGCTCAGAGGCATGTGGGGGATTGAACCAGTGTCTCCAGCTTTGGCAGACGGATCCTTTACCACTGAGCGACCAGGGAAGCCCTAAGTTTATTCTTAATTGTTAAAGATTTTAAGAGAAGATGCAATTCTGCCTTTCCTGCAACTTTACTGAAAAACCCTGTGATTTCCGTGTGCCGATTTTAGGACTGACTTTGTTCTAACCTGTGACAAATTTCCTCTCTCACAGGGTGTTAGGGACTTCTCTGGTCTTGCAGTTGGTTAGCACCTGGCTTCCACTGCAGGGAACATGGGTTTGATCCCTGGTCGAGGAACTGAGATCCTGCATGCCACTTGATGCAGCCAAATAAACAAACAAACAAACCCAAATACAGTGTTAACTGTGTCGAGAATAAATATGATCATGAAAAGTGAGTTTGTATCTATCCCACTTTTGATTATGAGTATTTAGAAAACACTGTGAATCTGTATGGAAAAAGTCTTATAAAAAAGATAAATACTTTCTTTACAACGTGTGGGAGTTCCATGCTGCTGGTTACTCAGGTTTGTAAATGTCCACAGTTCTTATATTCACTCTGTATCATGTGGAATTGTAAAAGGTTGATAATTTATCTTTGGTTAGGTATCTCTCCTTAAATCCTTTAATCATTCTTCTCAAGCCAGTATCGAGGTATTATTTATAAAATAGAACGTTGATGGATCTGATCCTAAAAATCACATCCTAGTGGTGAACGGGATGTGGTGAATGGGTAATAGAGGGGATCAGGGTTCAAGTAGCAGTGTCAGTGCTCCCAGTGGCTTTGTATATTATCTGCTCAGCAGGTGCTCACTTGGACGAAGCACACCTTAGCTGTCTGAATTTGAAGTAAAATGCAACATCCTATCTTTTATAACCCTGCAGAATTAAATTTGTAAGTTATACCAGACAATACAAAGACTACTGCCAAGAATGCAGATTGAGTTAAAAAGAGACTGTTACAGACAAGGCGATCTGGCCTTTCATGGTATTGAGAGCACAGAATAGGGATTTAGATGCTGGCTTATATGTGGCCATGGGCAGCTTATCCCAGCTCTTGAGACTTACTTTCGTCTCTGGTGTACCAAGGATGAGAATGGTATGGACTCACTTCACAGATGTCATGCCGATTAAATGAATTCAACACATGTGGAGCATGTTAAATAGTGCTTGGAATATATTTTTCTAATCAGATTTTTTAATGAGTTAGGATTGCAAACTTACATTAAGATGTTTTTAATAACTTTCAGTAGCCAATAAAAAAAGCCCAGCCAAAAGATGGGAAGAAAATAAATTTTACAATGCAGTATTACTGAATGCAAAATATATGAATAAAGTAGTTCAGAATGAGCCAAATACATAAAATACTTGATACTGGTTTTCAGATTCTGTTGTCTTTATAAATAGAATATTATATTTTAATATCCCTATTTTATTAGATTTTAGAAATAAAGTTGATTGAATGCAATATGTTTAAAAATGCAAGTATGAAATTTAAGCAGTCTAACTTGTATGATTCTTACATTATGCAATGTTCTTGTATACATATTTTTCCATAAAATAATATGCCCAGCTATTAAAAGAAGGTGTTTATCCATTACCTATAACTATGTAATACAAACCGATGCCCACATGTTATAATTCAAAGTCCCATTCTACCCAAATATGGACACATAAAACAAAAAATTCAAAAGTTAAAATAGTTATGAATACATATATATAAATTATTTTTAACCTGAGTTTGGATTCATAAATGTAACAAAAATCATTGGCCATTTATTTAAGCTAATTGGAATATGTTTCTTTAAAAAGTTTATGTAGTTTTTCTTAGTTTATATATCTTATTATTGAGCAGTTAATAATACTCTCATTAGCTAGTTATGAATAGCTGCAGTGATAAGTGACTGATGACAGTTCCAGAAGGTTGCAACTATAGTGAGAAAAACACTTCAGAAATTCTAGAAATGAATTGGTTCATTAAGCCCAGATTTTAAAAGCAGTTTCCTGTTTTAAAAGTCTCTGCCCAAAGAAACGCTGAACTCCAGAATATGTTCCAGTATTTCTAATATCACTATTCACTGTAGCCAAGATATTTCACCACGATGGAAGTTCTCTGTAATACTGTTGGATCAGTCAGAGCCTGTTGCCTGATGTCAGTAAATACATTACCCAAAGGGAGTATAGATTGTATGAAAACTCTAGATTAAATCTGACAGTTATATTTTAAAAGAAAGTCACTCCTATTCCAGAAAGCAGTGAAAGTTGAAATGATGAAACAGACCCTTTGTTTAGCCTTGCTTCTAGTTAAACAAGAGAAGGGGGATGATAAGAGAGATGAGGAGAAAAGGAAACCTAGTCAGAAACTCCTAAGTTCAACCTCAGTACACTGTCATGAATGTAATCTAAACTCTCCATTGTATTTCAGCCCTACTCCTAAGAAATAAGAAAGAAGAAATGTTTTGGCTATTAATCTTTCATTCCTGTTCATAATGTTTATCAGTATGAAAACATAGCTAATTCAGAATAATAAATGAAAACGAATTCATTGTTTTCCCATGTCTTGTTGCAAAAACTAAGCTAAAATGCCTACTTTTAGAAACAGATTTAGTTTTTTAATGTGGTTTCCTCTAAATATATACCAGTGTCTACAATAATGTCCACACTCTCATTTTAAATGGCAAAACCACATTGTCATATGGTTTTGCAAATTGTTGTGTAACCTCATTTTATATCATGTTGTAGACAAGATGTTGCCCACTTATATTTCCACACAATAGATATAGGTTCATTGCGAAATGAATAAACAACCTTAGCTATTAAGTGATACTCATAGATATAAATTATGCCTTCTACTAGATAAGTCATTAATTACACATCCTATCAGACAATCTTAGGTATTGCAGAAATTCTGAAACAGTTAAAGTGTCCCTAACTCATGAGCAAATCTGACTGTACCAATTCAGAAACAGGCACCAAAATGGATGTACCAGGGATTTCTTGGAGATGCCTGTGAGGGCTAAAAAAGAAGGGCGGGGGCTTGGTAGGCAGGAGGACCTTCTAACCACAGGGCAAGTGTTTCTGAAGTGGGGAGGGTAAGGAAGAATAGAATGGGGGGAGGGTCTCAGTGCACTGCAGTTTGGAGAAAGTCCTGGCTAGGTTGATAGGAAGTCTCCAAGGCACAGGGCTGAGCAGGAGTAGCCCGATTCTAGGACATGCCCTTGCTTGACCACTGCCTAGGAGTGGCTCAGAGTGAGCAGGGGCTACGCTGGGTGGAGGGCATGTGACCTGCTGTAAGCACCACAGTGGATCAGAAAATACAACCACTAGGGGCTGTCAGGCAACAACCCTTCCGAAAACAGGATCTGTCCAAGGAAGCTCTGAGCAGACAGGTGTGTGTGTGAGTGTTGTCACTCAGTCGTGTCCGACTCTGTGATCCCATGAACTGTAGTCCACCAGGTGCCTCTGTCCATGGGATTCTCCAGGCAAGAATACTGGAGTGGGTTGCCATTTCCTTCTCCAGGGGACCTTCCTTCCCATCTGAGCCACCAGGAAAGCCCAGGCAGAGTTATGACCATCTTGATGGCCAATATGTAAAAAATAAAAATCCGTCTCTTGCCAATGAGCAGCATTTGAAAGTTTATCTACCTCTAACCTGCTTTATGTCTGTTTATAGATGTGCACTGTGACTTTGTGGTTTGGTTTCTAAGTGTCAGCACTCCTATTTCTGAGGGCTGGCAGTGGACTAAGCAGCTTGCTACTGTTACTTCACAGGAATCCCCAGCTTGTTGCATCTTTGATGTTTGCCTCATCCTTTCCCGGTTCTAATCAGGGCAGTCAGTGGGAGTTCATATTCAGCTCTCCTCTTGGCTGTCTTTGTATGATCTTAGGAGGCTTATTTAACTTTTTAAGCCATGATTTTTCTTGACTTGTAAACTGATAAAAATATCCTAAAGGATGGAAAGTGAGGATTTAAATATTTATTTATTTGGCCTTGCCAGATCTTAGTTGCAGCATGTGGGATCTAGTTCCCTGACCAGAGATTGAACCCAGGTCCCCTGCTTTGGAAATGTGGAGCCTTAGCCACCAGACCACCAGGGAAGTCCCCGCAATGGGGATGAGAACACACACAAACCACTGCATATGATGTTTGGCATGTGTTAAGCACCATAAAATGTTTAGCAGTTTTTATTGTAACTCTAATTTTTAAATATCATCCTGTTAGTTATAGATATTATACACTTATCCAGAAATGTCTGGATTACTATATATGTTACCTTGCTTCCATTTGAGCTGAGGAGCTTTGCTTTGAAAGCTACAATTCAGTCTTTTAACTTAATATTTAGTAAAGAATAAGTGATGTCAGAGATCTGTAAAGTACCAAATTAGGCCTGTGTCTAGTGCTACAGATTTTAAATGTGACACTCTGCCTATTTGCAAGCAAAATGCAAGTTCCTCATATTTCTGAGGAACAAAAATAAATGCCAAGGACCATGAGGCTTGTGGATGAAAGCAAAGATGTTACCTGTCTGGATGGAGGCCAGGACACCTACAGTTCAGAGATGCTCGGTTTACTAATCACAAAATGATACACATTTTGTTGTTTTGTGAAAAATGCTTGTCATAAAATGATGAACTTCTCTAAAATGCACTTGATGGATAGTTTACAAAAAAAGTATTTTGAGAATTATAAAGAGTGACATTCAATACCGTTTATCATGTGGCTCCAAACCAAGTGATTTGTGAAACTATTTTATCACTTGCCTCTGCCAGTGATAGAAATTGCTCCTCGTGTGAAAGTATAAATTTGTGAGTGTCAGTTAAGTTTCCATTCTACTGCCCCTGTGTTTTGTCCAGGAAATTACATACCACAGGGATAGATGAATAGTAGCTTGCATTACATTTGGGATAAGAAAGAATAGAATATATAATCTAAGAAATTATATAAAGAAAGGGTAAATATATAGTATGTTGGTGGTGATAAATCGATGGAGAAAAATAAAACTGAGGTGAAGGCTTTGGTTTTAACTGACAGAGGTTATCATAAACTGTGACTGCTTTTCTGAAGGCCCATATTTTAAGATACTGGCCGAGTTTAGGGAGATAACATGTGGTTGGAAAGCAGAGCTTAGATGCATGGTCTCGGCGGGACTGGTCAGTTCTTACTAACAGAACACTAACTGTATCCCACTACTTGGGGATTTTACACATATTAATTCATTTAGATTAAGTCTCTGAATAGCCCTGTGGGGAAGGTACTGTTATCTCCATTATATAGATGGAGAAATTGAGACATGACATGGTTAGATAATAATATGCCTGGAAAAAGAGAAGGGCTCTTCTCAAGACCATTCAAGAATGATTTGTAACCAGGGAAACTAGTGGTTGATTTCAATCCAAGGTTGCATACTGTATTGTCTTTATATTTCCTCATGGCTACTTTGGGAGGTTATCCTCTATGTATTAATGATTCTTGTATCTAAGAAAAGCATCTTTATTTAACCGAAATTCCTTTACATCAAAGAAAAATTTTACACACATTTTTCCCAAAAAAATGATTTAAGGCAGTTTTCAAGAATGTTTCAAATATAATGCAATGAAATGAAATGAGTGTGATAAAGAAAATAATGACAAAAAAAGTAGCAGTAAGTTGACATCAATTCATATGTACTTAAAAGTGATGAGAAACAAATAGGATTATAGTCTCCCAACAATCAACACAAAAAAAGATACTATAAAGTAAAATGCAGTGCTCTTTGGGTTTGAAATGATTAATAGAAGTGTAGTTATCTCTATGCCACAGAGAGAAACTTCCATAGTTCTTACATAGAGACGTTTTGTGAAGTAATGAGTATCATCTGTGATATTTATAGTACATTAAACAGTATATGCAAAAGATACATCAGGCTGTTTCTTAAAATGACTTTTATTGAGGACTATAACATAACGTCCTAGAAAAGTCCAGCCAAACTAGTTCTGCTGGGGTCCATCATGATATGGTTCCCAGGGGCAGCTCCTGGCTACTTCAACATGATTCAAGGATAAAATTTAGAGTATTTACAGAAGAAAGTTCAAGGTTATTTTCTCTGACAAACGCTTAAATCTAGATATGGTGTGCCAATAAAGAAGGATCAGTTCAGTTCAGTTCAGTCACTCAGTCATGTCCATAATGTCTCTGCTTTTGAATATACTATCTAGGTTAGTCATAACTTTTCTTCCAAGGAGTAAGCGTCTTTATAGATCCTTATTATTTATTTTAAAAATTACATGTTTTTTTAATTGTGTAATGAAAGAATTAGAATTTATAAGTTGTATATGACTTCCTCTGAGATGTAAACTGATGCATGTTCTGTTTATTATATGTAAATGATACGACATCTGAATCTCAAACCGTCTTAGAAAGCATTTAAAGGTAATAGAATTTGCAAAAGTTTGTATTATTGATTTGATTTTTTAAAGCAAATTGCACTATGGGAGGATTGGATTCCTTTACACCATCATGGTTCCTTTATATCTATTTTTTTTTTCTGTGTATGCTTAATGCATATTCTACACAAGCAAACTTTAGAGAATGTGCTTGTCTCCATATATACAATATGTATATTAAAGTATGTGTATACATATACACATATGTAAGTATGTATATAAAAGTCCCTTGACTGGATGGGCTCTTCAGGTCATGTTTCAGGTTGATTTGCAATGTGGTTTCATCCAGCACGTGGAAGTGACCTTTCCCTTAGAAGGTCATTGATACCATTTCCTGCCCTCATTCTTCCCCTACTCCCACCATGGCCTGACCTCAGCATATCCTAGCCCCTCTGGGGATGTCTTTGCTGGTTACATACAGGTTGCCTTCTTTTCTTCAGTGTTTCCCTTCCTATCAGTTCTTTCTACTTCACATTCTCAATTCCTCCGCCTTTTAAAAAATAAATAAGTAAATTGATAGAAGAAAGAAACCCTTGTCAAACCATCCTTTGGCCCCTCTACCCCCAAATAATGCCACTTCTTTTCACTGGTAAGTAGAAATATTAATTTTAAAAATTATATTTGATTTAGCTATGAGTTGAGTTTCTCTTTCTTACATCCATTTAGCTAATAAATAATTGTGAAAAAAAAAATTGTCCTTTGCTTTAAACACAAAATGCTTTGTGCCAAACTTACTTAAAGTGGAAAATGAGGAGATTTAGGGGCATACACTAAATTTGAGAATTCAGGAAATATTCCTTTATCCACAAGCAGTTTTCTCTGAGTAGAACTGTATTGCTGGTATTGCTATTTGTTATTTTGTTTTTCACTGGGTAAATAAATAATGTATTTTGGGTTATACAAGGTTAGTCCTGTTAACAAGAACCAATTTTTGTTACCCAAAGTTTGTTTCAAAAGCTGTGACTCTGAAAGCCCATAGTCATCAAAAGAAAAGTCTATTTTGTATTTACGTTCTTGTTCCAGGTCATAAATACTTTTGTTTTGTTTTTATACTGTAATCCACCCCAGGGATATAAAAAAATGTCAGCATTTTGTTTTGTACATTTACACTTTTACAGCTTGCACAGTAGTGTAAAAATAGCTTGACTTCAAGTTCATTTTTCTGGCATATTAGGATAATAACATAGATGATGGATATTAAATTACTCAGAAATGCTCTAGTAGAAATAACTTTGCTGCTAAGTCACTTCAGTCGTGTCCAACTCTGTGCGACCCCATAGACAGCAGCCCACCAGGCTCCCCCATTCCTGGGATTCTCCAGGCAAGAACACCGGAGTGGGTTGCCATTTCCTTCTCCAATGCATGAAAATGAAAAGTGAAAGTGAAGTCACTCAGTCGTGTCCGACTTTTGGCGACCCCATGGACTGCAGCCTACCAGGCTCCTCCAACCATGGGACTTTCCAGGCAAGAGTACTGGAGTGGGGTGCCATTGCCTTCTCCAAGAAATAACCTTAAAATATGTAAGATAAAATCTTAGCTTAATTTTATGTACATAGCATGTTTGCAGCTAAAAATAATTTTATGAAGTTTTGAACTTCCATCTCAAGTTTAATTGACAACTGTTTCTGCAGCTTTTTTCTTAATAACTTATATTAGCCTAAAATTTTAAAATTCCATAGTGTGAACTAAATTTAATCTGTATATTTTATGGAATCCATTTTGAACATTTTGTGTTAGTTTCTCTGCTTTACTCTGACAAAATTAATTTTTTGATCACAGTTCAGCAAATATATGATGAGAGAAATAGAGAAAATTTATGAGTCATGATTACTGTATGCTGAGTTGCTTCAGTTGTATCCAACTTTGTGACTCTATGAACTGTAGCCCTCCAGTCTCCTCTGTCCATGGGATTTCCCAGTTAAGAATACTGGAGTGGGTTGCCATGATTCCTAGAAAAAGCACTTTATTTTTTGTATCTAATATACATGACTACATTTTGATATTATTCCAAGCTATGCATGATTGCTTCATTAATTGAAAAACCAGTGGAGAATATTAACACCTTCATGGAGTGTTTGTGATGATGGCATGAAATAATACTAACCCCTGGCAGAGAGTCTTGTATGTAATAGATAATGATAGTAACTAGTAAACAAATAAATGAAGTGAATAAGTAAATAAATAACATTTGATTATATTAGTGTTGCAATGATATGAGACATCATTTTCAAACCAAGAAGAGAATATCTTTTCCACATATAAGCTAATTTTAGTCACTTTTCTTGGTGAAATCTGAAAGCCTTCCAGGGCTTTTGTGACAGTATTACATTCTGCCTCTCGTTATTCTTCCTTGCCCATTCCTTTGCTCTTTTCCCAGAAGAGCTGTACTTCTCTGCTTTGTGTTCAGTGTTAGCACACTAGTTGACTGGAATCCAGGCCCTCTCCGTTCTCTTTTTAAGGTTTTACATTTAGGTCTGCGATGCATTTTTTGAGTTAATCTTTATATTTGGTGCAGAGTATGATCAGTTGTTGCTGCTTTGTTTTTGCCTAGAGGCATTCAGCTTTTCTACTGCTATTTGTTGTTCCACATCCCATGGCATGTGGGCTCTCAGTTCCATGGCGTGTTTCTTAATTGAACCTGTGTCCCCTGCTTTGGAAGGCGGAATCTTAACCATTGGACCACTGAGAAAGTCCCTTCCGGTTCTGATGTATCACTGCCATATTCATATTTCTCAAATAGTACTTTCATCAAGCATCTTCTTAGGAAATAAATGTTCAATTATCTCCCATCTGCCCTTACAATTAGAATCTGAAAGCCAAGGTATCTTATCTTTCCACCTTTCATCAGCATGCGTCCTCTCTACTTGCTTAACTTACGTTTTTCCACGTTGGACTTCACCTCCCACTCTTGCCAACTTCTTCTAGCCGCCACTACCACGGGGGCATCTCTTCCTTTGTCTGGAGAGTCCATTTTTCCATCCCCAGAGCCAATGTAACACTTGACTGTCATAATAGAAGTATATTTGAAATTTTATATTTGTTCTGGTTGTGATGGATTAAAGATGACCACAAATTATTTGACATTTTTCCAATATTATTATTAAAAGTAATCCTGGACATCTGTGTGTATGTGCCTACCTGTGCTTTTTAAAAAAAAGAGCAATAATTTACTTCTGATGCAGTGTTACAAGTCCCTGAAATGTGGAGCTGTGCAAATAAAAGAGAAACGAGCCCAAGCCTCTTCTGATACAATTCCAGATCTGTGCCTCTAATTTGATTTGTTCTCCCTAGATCAATTCACTTTATTTGGATGCCTACATAATTTTTCTAACATGTTTCATGATAGTATCAAAATGGCAAGTGGGAATCTGATGTTTTTAAATTTTTCTGTTTTTGTATGGGGCAGAAATCAGTATTGACCCTTGATGACTATGTAGAACTGGGCCGATGTGGAAGCTGTGGTCCCATTTCTCAGCTCACAGTCTGTTAGTAAAATCTATGCTCTGGGCTATCTGGACAGAAGTGAAAGAACAGAGAACTTTCCAGGTTTATGGGGGAGGCATAAGGAAAGGAAATGTTTAGAAATGACCCATGACATTTAGAGGCCAATGACTTGCCCATTCACAGCATAGGATCTGTGTCCAGTAAAAGTCTGAAGCTGAAAGGATGAGATGGGAGAAGAGGGTGTTGACTCATAGAGTGAGGAGTTTGACTTCCCCACCAAAGATTCGAGATATAGCCTGGCAGATGGCTGAGCGGGATCCAGATGGGCTGTTGAAGGCACTTTGCTTATCAGTTTCCCTCTGTGGTGATCAAAACTTTGTTTGCCAATTGTGGCTTCTCTTCCACAGCTAATCTAGGAGATATGCAAAGTTAAGGGTC
>SJYX01010451.1:450848-463912 GCA_006410675.1 Oreotragus oreotragus | reverse complement strand
GGGAAGATCCCCTGGAGAAGGAAATGCCAACCCACTCCAGTACTCTTGCCTGGAAAATCCCATGAAGGGAGGAGCCTGGTAGGCTACAGTCCAAGGTGTCACAAAGAGTCAGACACAACTGAAAGACTTCATTTTCACTTTCACTTTCCTTTAAGGTTGACTGGTGTGATCTCCTTGCAGTCCAAGGGACTCTCAAGAGTCTGAAAACAGTTTGAAAACATCAGTTCTTTGGTGCTCAGCCTTCTTAATGGTCCAGCTCTCACATCCATACATGACTACTGGAAAAACCATAGCTTTGACTATATGGACCTTCACAGGCAAAGTACTGTCTTTCCTTTTTAATATGCTGTCCAAGTTTGTCATACCTTTTTCTTCCAAGGAGCAAGCGTCTTTTAATTTCATGGCTGCAGTCACCTTCCACAGTGATTTTGGAGCACAATAAAATAGAGTCTGTCACTGTTCCCATTTTTTCCCCATCTATTTGCCATGAAGTGATGNAATATGCTGTCCAAGTTTGTCATACCTTTTTGTTCCAAGGAGCAAGCGTCTTTTAATTTCATGGCTGCAGTCACTTTCCACAGTGATTTTGGAGCACAATAAAATAGAGTCTGTCACTGTTCCCATTTTTTCCCCATCTATTTGCCATGAAGTGATGGGACCAGATGCCATGATCTTCATTTTTTTGAATGATAGGTGAATGAGTACAGGCTGTTGAGTGAAATGCCTTTAGATTTTGAATAAGAAAAACACAGATACTAAGAAAAAATTACATTTCAGGGTAAATTATTGCTGTGACATTTGTTACATTCTATAAACTTTGCTTACTGACTTTATTTTAGAAGATAGCAGATTTTTAATAATTTGTTTTCTAATTTTTGTTTGCCTGAGTTCTTGGTTGCTGTGCACAGGCTCTCTAATTGCGGTGAGCAGGGCCTCCTCTTTGTTGCAGTACATGGGGTTCTCTTCCGATGGCCTCTCTAGTTGTGGTGCACAGGCTTAGTTGCTCCAAGGCATGGGAGATCGTCCCAGACCAGGGATCAAACCCCTGTCCCCTGCATTGGTAGGAGGATTCTTATCCACTGCGCCACCAGGGAAGCTCAAAAAGATAACACTTTTGCTGAGTGTTTGAATCTTGAGTTGAAGAGAATTATGATGAATACCATGCTCTTCTCTTGCTTAGGGGTTGGATCACTTTTGATTTATTTCCCTGAGTGTCATCCTTGAAATAGAACTCTTCATTTTCTCTACCAATTTTCCCTACCCCCTCCCAACTTCATTTCAAGAAGAAAAAAAGTGACAAAATGTGATCATTTGTCTCCTAAGACTCTGAGGGTGTTAAAAGAGCGCTGAGTGGTAAAACAGATGGAATTATACTAAAAGCACATGGCCCCTTATAATTTTCTTCTTTAAAAAGCTCCAGAACTGAGGCTTAGTAATGGAGTAGACTTTTCTATTCTTGTGTAAGGCAATAAGAAATCTGTTTCTCCCTATTCTGACTCACTGCTGTTTTCCCAGAGCACATGTCCATTTTCAATCAGTCATTAAGAAATGATGATTTAATAGACTCTCATTACTGCTTCTGAAGAGACCATGATTCCTAATTTTATTGAGAAGGGATATAAAGTATACCAGGTTATGAGAGTAGTATTCACTAAGTTTTTTCTGAAGCTTCTGTTGTTTGATGAAAAATAAACAGACGCCTTAGCTGCCTTTGCCATTACAGTTTATTTCTACCATTACATAAATGGTACATATACTTTTCTGTAAATAATGACTCAGTAGTGTTAAAGTATAGTTTTTCAATAAAACTAAATTTTTTGAAGTTAATATCTAGCATTGTGTTTCTAGCAAAATGAGGGTGATAGTTGCCAATCCTGTGCGAATGAAAATTGCTGTTTTAGAAGGAATTTTTGTTAGCTCCTAGAAGCAGCAGTAAGATCTTTAAACTCTATGCTTTAGATGGTACACTCAGTCATTTGGAACAATGTCATTTTGCTGTTTAGCTTTTGACATACTGAAATTAAAGACAGTAGAAATTGAACGTCATTCCTTTTACTTTATCTTCAGATTTAGTTTTAAAATATTCTTTCAATTCTTTATAGATTAATAGCTATATAATCTCACATACAGAAATTCATTGGAAAGATTTAGTATGACCATGTTACTTTGAGAACTCTATTTCTGGGAAATTCAAGCACAGATTGAAAAATGTGAAATTCAGATATCTACGGTGTGAATCCTTAGATCCAGTGTCTTAGCTGGATTAGGAAAGGTATGACAGGAAACCCAAGTACAGCAGAAAATAGATGTCACAAGTTCAATAGATTCATTAGGTGAGCATTATTAGTAAGTAATATCAACTTATTTGTATGTTCCTACAAAATGAAAAATTATACTGGGGTTATAAACGCACCAAGAAGGCTTCCTTTAATGAACAATGTATAAAAACAGAGGAAAACAACAGAAGTGGAAAGACTAAGAATCTCATCAGGAAAATTGGAAATATCAAGGGAACATTTCTCCCAAAGATGGGCACAATAAATGGTAGGAATGGTAGGGACTTAGTAAACAGAAGAGATCAAGAGATGGAAAGAATACACAGAAGGACTATGCAAAAAAAGATCTTAATGAACCAAGTAACTACAATGATTTGGTCAGTCACCCAGAGTCAGACATTCTGGAGTGTGAAGTCAAGTGGGCTTTAGGAAGCACCACTGCCTAATAGATGTGATGGGAGTCTAGTAGAGCTATTCAAAACCCTTAAAGATGATGCTATCAAAGTGTTGCACTCAATATGTCAGCAAATCTGGAAGACCCAGCAGTGGCCCCAGGACTGGAAAAGGTCAATCCTTATCTCAATTCCCAAGAAGAATAGTACTAAAGAGTAGACAATTGCACTCATCTCCCATGCTAGTAAGGTCATGCTTAAGATTTTGCATGCTAGACTCCAGAACTTCCAGATGTCCAGCTTCCAGATGAACTTGTTTCAACTTCCAGATGAACCAGGAACTTCCAGATGTCCAAGCTGGGTTTAGAAAAGGCAGAGGAACCAGAGATCAAATTGCAGACATTTGCTGAATCATAGGGAAAGCAATGGAATTCCAGAAAAACATCTACCTCTGTTTCATTGACTATACTAAAGCCTTTGTGTGGATCATAACAAACTGTGGAAAGATCTTAAAGGGATGGGAATACCAGACCATCTTACCGGTCTCCTGAGAAACCTGTATGTGAGTCAAGAAGCAACAGTTAGAACCCTGTATGAAACAGCTGATTGGTTCAGGATTGAGAAAGGAGTACAACAGTCTCTGTTGTTGCCCTGTTTATTTAACCTATACACTAAGCACATCATGAGAAATGCCGGGCTGAATGAATTATAAGCTGGAATCAAGACAGGCAGGAAAAACATCAACAACCTCAGATATGCAAATGATACCACTCTGATGGAGAAAGCAAAGAGGAACTAAGGCACCTCTTGATGAGGATGAAGGGGGAGAGTGAAACAACCAGCTTAAAACTAAATATTAAAAAACTAAGATCATGGCAACTGGCCCGATTACTTCATGGCAAATAGAAGGGGGAAAGGTTGAAGTAGTGACAGATTTCCTCTTCGTAGGCCCCAAAATCACTGTGCATGGTGACTGAAGCCGTGAAACCAGATGATTGTTTCTTGGCAGGAAAGGTATGACAAACCTAGACATTGTTTTGAAAAGCAAAGACATTACTCTGCTGACAAAAGTCCGTATAGTCAAAGCTATGGTCTTCCCAGTGGTCATGTACAGTTGTGAAAGCTGGACGGTAAAGAAGGCAGAGCACCAAAGAATTGATGCCTTTTAACTATGGTGCTGGAAAAGGCTCCTGAGAGTCCCTTGGACATCAAGATAATCAAACCAGTCAATTTTAAAGGAAATCAACCCTGAATATTCATTGGAAGAACTGATGCTGAAGCTAAAGCTCCAGTATTTTGGTCACCTGATGTGAATGGCTGACTCATTGGGAAAGTGCCTGATGCTGGGAAAGATTGAGGGCAGGAAAAGAGGGCATCAGAGGATGACCTGACTGGATGGCATCACCAATGCAATGAACGTGAGACGGTATGGGACAGGAAGGTCTGGTGTGCAGCAGTCCATGGGTTGCAGAAAATCAGACACAACTGGGTGACTGCAGAAGAACGATAACAATAAAGGCCAGATTGAATGTGGGAAGGAGAGAGGTGGCTAATTCATATGGAAGGCAAGCATCAAGAGAAATGTGAATCTGACTAGGAGTTAGATGCCCTAGATCCAGGCTGTAATTGACATCTATCTCAGAGGGAAATCTGGGTAATTTATCTAGCCTGTCAGGATCTCCTCCCATTAAACTTGCATTTATCACAGAATTGTTGTGGAGAATCAAATGATGCAGTATATAGTGAAGTGTTTTGCACTTTCCTATTTCCGTCTAGAATAGATCATACTGGTGTCTCTGTCTCCTTCCTCCCATACCTTGTCCATGCAGTTTATTCTACCCATTCATTTTGTATGTCTCTCTCTGCCTCTTAGACTGTCAGCTCATTAACGGTTGCTTCTGAATCATCTTGGTATCTCCAGCCTCTAGTACACTGAAAGTTCTTTATATATTTATGATAAACTTTATTTTTATAATCATTACTGTCATGTGAAAATCTTCAAGCTAACTTTATATTTATTTTTTAAATATTTTTTCTTTCATTTATTTACTTGGCTGCCCCAGGTCTTATATGCAGCACACTGGATCTTTGATCTTTGTTGCAGCATGTGGGATCTTTTAGTTGGTACATTCAGAGTCTTTCTTTTTAGTTGGGACATGTGGGATCTAGTCCCCTAACCGTGGATGGAACCTGGACCCCACTGCACTGGGAATTTTGAGTCTTAGCCACTGGACCAAAGTCCCCAAACTTAATTTAAATAAATAAATAAATTTGCTGTTTGTTCTGGATGCAAACCTTGAATACTTTCTCAGGTTCCTGCCGTGGCCTCCTTCTTTCCTTAAAGCACCTTTTCTTCTGGGACTGTGTCCACCCATGCCTTTGCCAAGTTTATTGAACAGGCTGGAGTCTGCGGTGACACCGCTGGGCTATGTGACTCTTGTACCCTATTTCACTGCACCCTTCCATGCCATTTTCCCCTGCAGTGGATTGAATAGTGGTCCCCAAAAAGATATGGCCTAGTCTTCACCCCTGGTATCTCTGAAGGTGATCTTATTTGGAAATAGGGTTTTTCATATGTGGTTATGGATCTTGAGATGAAATCATCTATCTAAATCCAATAACTGGTCTCCTTATAAAGGAAAGAAGAGGGAGTTTTGGGATACACAGACACAGATAAGAAACATGGAGGAGGAAGTGATGGAAATGGAGGCAGAGGATGGAGGGACATGGCAAGAGGTGCCAGCAGCCCCCAGAAGCTGGGAGAGGATATGGACAGATTTGCCCTCAGAGCCTGCCCAGGGAACAGATCTTGTCAGCACCTTGGCTACTGAGTTTTGACCAACTGAAAACCGAAGCAGCCAACCAGATGTCCCCGTTCTTCCTTCCTTAGACTGTGCCACGATGTGGTGCCTTCTTACACTCTTTCCCGGGACTTCTCAGTGACCACCCGTCTCACGTGCAAAGCTCAGTGCTTTGTTTCCTCCCG
Organism: Oreotragus oreotragus; assembly: GCA_006410675.1. Taxonomy (NCBI): domain Eukaryota; kingdom Metazoa; phylum Chordata; class Mammalia; order Artiodactyla; family Bovidae; genus Oreotragus; species Oreotragus oreotragus. The sequence continues at coordinate 458,258 of SJYX01010451.1, read as the reverse complement.
GCTCACTGTGGAGGCCAGCACTGTAGTAACACCACGTGGTACTGTCTCATGTTTTCACAGTTAGACGTAAATTTTTTAATTATTATTTTTTTAATTTTACTTTACAGTACTCTATTGGTTTTGACATACATTGACATGAATCTGCCACGGGTGTACACGAACTCCCAAACATGAACCCCCCTCCCACCTTCCACCCCCCATCATCCCTCTGGATCATCCCCATACACCAGCCCCAAGCATCAAGTCTATAAATTTTTCTAAGCTCATAAATAGTCCTAAGGAATGGGCATACATTGATTACTTGGATTATATAACTCAGTGACTCATTAATTATACTTTGAAGAATTTTAAAATAACTTCTGCATTTATGAGATTAAGTTTTAGTTGATTCATTGATATTGTATTATTTTTGGACTCTCTTCATTTTTTTAAATCAAAGAGTGGTGTCAGGAGCTGAGGTGAACTGGGAGAGAAGTGAGTTGAACTGGGAGAGAGCTGAGCTGCCAAGTGTTGGAGTTGCCAGAATACTCGATTAAAGCACCAAGCCCCAAATGAAGGAGTTAAATAAACCTTTAATCACTTAGTGAGATGATGCAAGCGATGGAGTGAAATAGGATAGACTGCGGTTTTTCTCATGGAATGGCAAACTTGTGGGGCGTTAGGTGGGTCACCTCAGATAATTCACTGTGGAGCCTGACCTAAAGCCTCTGGCAGATTTGTAATCTGTGGAGTGGGGAAGGGAGAGCAAAACACGTAAAAGAGAGGGAAAGTACTGGTTACTGAGTCAGAGTTGAGAGAGATGTACTCAAGGTTTTCCCCTCCTCCTCCACATGAGGTTATGGCAAAGTCCCTTGAAGAAAACAGTTGCCCAGATCCTCTAATAAACAAACCTAGGAATGAAGGCACCAGGGCTAGCTATGCAAAACTATGTAAGAGTAGGACAAGCCGTAGTTGGGGGTGAGTCTCTAGAAGAAGTTTCCACAGAAAGGCTTTGGCATAGTCAATAAAGCTGAAGTAGATGTTTTTCTGGAACTCTCTTACTTTTTCGATGATCCAACGGATGTTGGCAATTTAATCTCTGGTTCCTCTGCCTTTTCTAAATCCAGCTTGAACATTGAGAAGTTCACGGTTCTCGTACTGTTGAAACCTGCCTTGGAGAATTTTGAGCATTACTTTGCTAGCATGTGAGATGAGTTTGAGCATTCTTTGGCATTGCCTTTCTTTGGGATTGGAATGAAAACTGACCTTTTCCCGTCCTGTGGCCACTACTGAGTTTTCCAAATTGGCTGACATATTGAGTGCAGCACTTTCACAGCATCATCTTTTAGAATTTGAAATAGATCAACTGGAATTCCATCACCTCCACTAGCTTTGTTCATAGTGATGCTTCCTAAGGCCCACTTACACATTCCAGGATGTTAGTCTCTAGGTGAGTGATCACACCATCATGGTTCTCTGGGTCATGAAGATCTCTTTTGTATAGTTCGTCTGTGTATTCTTACCAACCTGTGTACTCAAGAGATGGGAATACCAGACCACCTGACCTGCCTCCTGAGAAATCTGTATGCAGATCAAGAAGCAACAGTTAGAACTGGACATGGAACAATAGACTGATTTCAGATCAGGAAAGGAATACATCAAGGCTGTATATTGTCACTCTGCTTATTTAACTTATATGCAGAGTACATCATGCGAAATGCAGGGCTGGATGAAGCACAAGCTGGAATCAAGACTGCCGGGATGACACCAGCATGACACCACCCTTATGGCAGAAAGGTAGTGAAGAAGAACTAAAGAGCTTCTTGATGAATGGAGAGAGAAAAAGTTGGCTTAAAACTCAACATTCAGAAAACTAAGATCATGGCATCCTGTCCCATCACTTTGTGGCAAATAGATGGGGAAGCAATAGAAACAGTGACAAACTTTATTTTCTTGAGCTTCGAAATCACTGCGGATGGTGACTGCAGCCATGAGATTAAAAGAGGCTTGCTCATTTGAAGGAAAGCTATGACCAACCTAGACAGCATATTAAAAAGCAGAGACATTACTTTGCCGATAAAGGTCTTTCTAGTCAAAGCTATAGTTTTTTCAGTAGTGATGTATGGATGTGAGAGTTGGGCTATAAAGAAAGCTAAATGCCTAAGAATTGATGCTTTTGAACTGTGGTGTTGGAGAAGACTCTTGAAAGTCCCTCAGACTGCAAGGAGATCCAGCCAGTCCATCCTAAGGAAATCAGTCCCAAATATTCATTGGAAGGACTGATGCTGAAACTCCAATCCTTTGGCTACCTGATGTGAAGAACTGACTCATTGGAAAAGACCCTGATGCTGAGGAAGATTGAAGGCAAGAGGAGACAGAGGATGAGATGGTTGGATGGCATCACCATCTTGATGGACATAAGTTTGAGTAGACTCCAGGAGTTGGTGGTGGAAAGGGAAGGCTGGCATGCTGCAGTCCACGGGGTCGCAAAGGGTTGAACACAATTGAATAATTGAACTGAACTGGGATGGGTCTTGACTGCAACTCCTTTCTTGTAAACTGATAAAATTTTACAACTTTAGACCATATTTGCATCAAGAAATTAAAGTTAAATATTAAAAAGAATAAGTTGGTAATACCTACACTGTGCTGTTTTGGGCTATCAGCAGAGCCAGTGATATCGCCTACTTACTAAAGTTAAACTATATTTTTACTTTTGTATATGTTTTGGGAAACCAAAACCAGACAGATATATACAATTAAGAGGAAGTTCTCTGAAGAACTGCAGAACAGAAAGGAACATGGGATGATTTACTTGCTAAGTAAAATTAAGTTGACAAAATTGTGTGTCATCTGGTTAAAGAGTTAGAGCAAACCATCCATGTTGTATCTGTACCAATATATACTAGTGAGACTGTGACATGAAAAAAATAAAAACTATACTCTAAAGGAAGAAATGTAAACATTGTTATATTCTATCAACAATGATAAACTTCCCTGGCAGTCCAGATGCCAAGATTCCATGCTTCCAAGGCAGGGATTGCGGGTTCAGTCCCTGGTCAAGGAACTAAGATCTCACATGCCTTTCAACCTAAATAAATAAATAATATTTTAAAATATCAAGTGATAAACCATGTATGCATTATGAAATGATTACCACAGTCTAGCTAATAAATACATCCATCACTTCATATTTATTTTCCTCCCTCCTGCCTTGCCCCTTTCCTTCCTTCCTTCGTGGTGAGAGTGCTTAACTTTCTTAGCAGATTTCAGGTTTATATGTGGAATATAAATCATCAAACTCATAGAAGAAGCAGGAAATGGTAGCCACCAGGGGGTGAGGGAAGGGGAGGGAGAAATGGGAGCTGTTAGTCAAAGGGTACTAAACTTTATATAGGATAAACTTACTTAAAAAAAATAAATGTTGGTTACACCTTCAGATATTTACTATGCTCAATAGGTTTTGCTTCAAACTCCAGGTATCTTTTCAGGAGAAGTACCTCTAAATTTGCTTCTCTGATAGCTCAGCTGGCAAAGAATCTGCCTATAATGCAAAAGACCCCAGTTTGATTCCTGGGTTGGAAAATTCCCCTGAAGAAGGGCAAGGCTACCCACTCTTGGGCTTCCCTGTTGGCTCAGAAGGTGAAGAATCTGTCTGCAGTGTGAGAGACCTGGGTTCAATCCCTGGGTTGGGAAGATCCCCTGGAGGAGGGCATGGCAACCCACTCCAGTATTCTTGCCTGAAGAATCCCATGGACAGAGGATTCTGGTGGGCTACAGTCCATGGGGTTGCAAAGAGTTGGACATGACTGAGTGACTAAGCACACCTCTAAATTGAAGGTTGTTGTTCCCACTGTTAAGCTGAAAAATATAGTAAATACACTATCAACCAAAAACAGTCTGGAAACACAGCAAAAATAGGGTAATTTTCAAGGGTGTGGAGGGTATAGAAGACTGCTCATAGGACAGGATCTGTGACTTAAGTACTGGAAGTAGAATGGACCCATAGACCTTGCAGGGGATGGCAATCTGAACTTTGGAAACAGGATGAGCAAAAGTGCTGGGGTAAAGAAATTACCATGGCAAACTCGTGCGAGCCTGACTCCGTGATTCTAAGCTCCGTGTGATTAAGCTCTGACTAAAGCAAGGTCAATAATTTAACCTAACTGCTCCTTAGGTTAAAACCCTGCCTCAGCCACCTACTGCCTATGTCAGTTGAGCAAGTCATTTCATCTCCCTGTGACTCAGTTTCCATCTCTGACACTGAGGCAAGACTAGCAGTGATCACATAAAGTCATTAGAAGCAGCACAGTTCATACATAGACAGCACTTAGATAAGTGCTGGGGAAATTGCCACTCAAGATTAAGATTGAGAAAGTCATAAGAAACTGTTGTCACCACCCTAACAGTGAGAACAATGTAGATTTGTTACAAAATAATGGTTTTTAAACCTGCTCAAGACCTAAGAAAGCAAAGAAACTTAAACTGAAAATCCAGAGTGCTGAAAAGAGACACCACCCTAGCTGCTCTCAGTCTAACAGAAGTACTAACAGAAAGAGGAATCTGCCATTGAGTGAGTAAGAAGAAACCAGTTAAGTTTTAATAAACTTTTAATAAGCACATGAGTGATCCCGTGATGGTTTAGAATTTTGAGGAACAGTGACTACAGGATGGGTCTGTATCTATGAGTCAACTCTTTCCTATGTGCCTTCGTTGATTTTGTAGTGTCCTTGTAAGTATAAAGCTGAGGGCATGTATAGAAAGCTTATGAAAAATCTGAGATTTTCACTGAGTCCAAAGCAGTTGGAGGAGCAGGAAATCTGAGAGAATCCTCTTGGAAGCATTCTGGTCCTTACCAAGTGTAAGTAGTGACCTCTTAACACTTTGAAAGGAGCAGGAATGCTGAGAGCCATTCCCTTGAGACTGCAGCCTTTATTGTAAGCTCTGCATACGCTGCGTGAAGCTAAGGAAGGACAGAAAGAGAGCAGTGAACAAGGACCAGGAGAGAAAGTGAATTCCCAGTGGGAAGAATTGCTGACAGGAAGGTTAATGAGGCAGAGAAAGATCATCCACAGTGTGGAAACCAGGTGTCTTATCTACAAGCAAAATTAAATATCCTGAGTCTTGCTGCTGTTCTCAAGTCCTGCTGAGAGGGAAGTCCAGGTTCTTTCCTCAGTGGTTAACTGAGTCAAAGATGTCAAAAGCCCAAACAAAGCTCAAATTCAGAGAAGACTACCATTCCCCCACTGGCAGCATGACAGAAGAAGGCGTGAGCCTTTTCTGAAAGAATATGTTTTTCCCTTCAGTCTTGATTGTTCTTTGCATACATTTAGCATAAAATAATAAAATGTTGAAGAAGCATGGAAAGGTGGCTGACAGTCAAAAGAAAAACAGTCAATAGACATTAACCTAGAAATGGTAAAGATGTTAGTATTATTTTAAAATTACCTGTTGTAAATAACCCCAAACATCTAGTAGAAAAGGTAGACAATGTGAATCAACACATGAAAATTCAAACTATTAAAAAAAAAAAGACTATTTAAAAACTCAGTGAAAATGCTCAACTTGAAAACTAGAAGATATAAAGAATGCATTCCATGGATGTAACAGCAGAATGGATACAACATAAGATGAAATCAGTCCATTTTAAGATAGAGATTATTTAAACCAAAATATAAAGAGGAGATAAAGAGTGAAAAAAATAACAGATTACCTGAGAACTGGGAGACAATATCAAGCAACATATTATTATAATTGCAGTCCCTTTAGGAGAGGGGAATGTGGTGAGGCTGAAGAAATATTTGAATGAAAGTGAAAAGAAAGTGAAGTTGCTCAGTCATGTCTGACTCTTTGTGACTCCATGGACTGTAGCCTACCAGGTTCCTCCATCCATGGGGTTTTTCAGGCTAGAGTACTGGAGCGGGTTGCCATTTCCTTCTCCAGAGGATCTTCTCAACCCAGGGATCGAACCTGGGTCTCTCACATTGCAGGCAGATGCTTTACCATCTGAGCCACCAGGGAGGCCCAATATTTGAATACATAATATCTTTTTATGCAAAATTGAACAGAGAGCAATATACAAACCCAGTAAATTCAGTAATCTTAGGAAAACTTTGAATACAAAGAAAATGATTACTGATGTGCAATAGAATCTGACTGCTGCAACCAAAGATAGGAGGGAAATCTTAAAATCAGCCAGTATAGAGACATATGGCTTAAGAGAGATCAGAGATAGAACAGCTAACTTCTTATCAGACACAGTGGAAACCAAACAGATGATGGAACCTGTAAATTTAAAATTCCACATCTGGAAACCAGTATTCAAACGTGAAGACTCAGTGAAACACTGCAGGCTGACAAAAGCGAAGACATTTTGTTGACCACTAACTTGCACTAAAGGAAGTACTGAAAAAGTGTTTAGGCTGAAAGGTATTAATACCAGATGAAAACTTAGATCTGTAGAACAGAACAAAGAACAAAAGGCTGGTTTTGGTGTACACCTGTCTCTCCTTCAGTTGAGTTCAGTTGCTCAGTCGTGTCTGATTCTTTGCGACCCCATGAACGGCAGCACGCCAGGCCTCCCTGTCCATCACCAACTCCCGGAGTTTATCCAAACTCACGTCCATTAAGTCAGTGATGCCATCCAACCATCTCATCCTCTGTCATCCCCTTCTTCTCCTGCCCTCAATCTTTCCCAGCATCAGGGTCTTTTCCAGTGTGTCAGCTCTTCTCATCAGGTGGCCAAAGTATTGGAGTTTCAGCTTTAAGATCAGTCCTTCCAATGAACACCCAGGACTGATCTCCCTTAGGATGGACTGGTTGGATCTCCTTGAAATCCAAGGGACTCTCAAGAGTCTTCTCCATAATTTCGTTTTCTGCTTTCTCATTATTAGTGTATAGGAATGCAAGGGATTTCTGTGTGTTGATTTTATATCCTGCAACTTTACTATATTCATTGATTAGCTCTAGTAATTTTCTGGTGGAGTCTTTAGGGTTTTCTATGTAGAGGATCATGTCATTTGCAAACAGTGAGAGTTTTACTTCTTCTTTTCCAATTTGGATTCCTTTTATTTCTTTTTCTGCTCTGATTGCTGTGGCCAAAACTTCCAGAACTATGTTGAATAGTAGCGGTGAAAGTGGACATCCTTGTCTTGTTCCTGACTTTAGGGGAAATGCTTTCAATTTTTCACCATTGAGGATAATGTTTGCTGTGGGTTTGTCATATATAGCTTTTATTATGTTGAGGTATGTTCCTTCTATTCCTGCTTTCTGGAGAGTTTTTATCATAAATGGATGTTGAATTTTATCAAAGGCCTTCTCTGCATCTATTGAGATAATCATATGGCATTTATTTTTCAATTTGTTAATGTGGTGAATTACATTGATTGATTTGCGAATATTGAAGAATCCTTGCATTCCTGGGATAAAGCC
>SJYX01010451.1:419210-448733 GCA_006410675.1 Oreotragus oreotragus | reverse complement strand
ATGCAGGATGCTTGGGGCTGGTGTATGGGGATGATCTGGAGGGATGATGTGGGGTGGGAGGTGGGAGGGGGGTTCATGTTTGGGAGTTCGTGTAAAAAAATAAATAAATACAAAAAATAAAAATAAAAATTAAAATTAAAAAAAAAAGAGTCTTCTCCAATACCACAGTTCAAAAGCATCAATTCTTCAGCATTCAGCTTTCTTTATGGTCTTACTCTCACATCCATACATAACTACTGGAAAAAACACAGCCTTGACTAGATAGACGTTTGTTGACAAAGTAATGTCTCTGCTTTTGAATATGCTGTCTAGGTTGGTCATACCTTTCCTTCCAAGGAGTAAGTGTCTTTTAATTTCATGGCTGCAATCACCATCCATAGTGATCTTGGAGCCCAAAAGAAAAAGTCAGCCACTGTTTCCACTGTTTCTCCATCTATTTGCCATGAAGTGATGGGACTAGATGCCATGATCTTAGTTTTCTGAAGGTTAAGCTTTAAGCCAACTTTTTCACTCTCCTCTTTCACTTTCATCAAGAGACTCTTTAGTTCTTCTTCACTTTCTGACATAAGGGTGGTGTCATAGGCATATCTGAGGTTATTGATATTTCTCCCAGCAATCTTGATTCCAGCTGCTTCTTCCAGCCCAGTGTTTCTCATGATTTACTCTGCATATAAGTTAAATAAGCAGGGTGACAGTATACAGCCTTGACATCATATGTATTTTATTCCTTTATTACATAAAATTTATCTGTTCAAAACTTATATACAGAAATGCATTGTGAGATTTATAGCACATGAGCAGCATCTCACAGTACTTAATACCATCTTACAAAAATAAGAGGTATAACTTATTGTGAATGCCTCCTATGTGCCTGGCACCATTATTTATACATATAACTCAGGTTTATAGCCCTTATTTTATAAACTAGGAAGCCAAGACTCAGATAAGTGAAGTCACTTGCATAACACCCTACAGCCTCTAAGTTGCAAAATAAGAATTTTGGCCCTTGCTTTCATACACTCTAAAATGCAAGAACAAGGTTTTAACATTGTTTGCATGAAAATAAAATTCTATGAATAGGAAACAGGTTAATAAATTATTAATGATTAATAAATTATTAATAATGAATTATTATATGTCCATTTGATGGGATATTATACAGCTGTTAGATATCTAAGTGGGCTGACCTGGAGCAATATCCATGACATAATTCTAAATGNATTAATAAATTATTAATGATTAATAAATTATTAATAATGAATTATTATATGTCCATTTGATGGGATATTATACAGCTGTTAGATATCTAAGTGGGCTGACCTGGAGCAATATCCATGACATAATTCTAAATGGAAAAATGTCTGGTTGAATATAATGAGAATGGTGTGTGTTTGTGTGTGTGCTCACGCACATAGATATAGATATATATACATATGCATATTTTGATGCTTTTATGCACAAACTCACACTCATACATACACATATAGATAAAGACTTGCTATTTGGTTGTTAAGCTGTGTTCAATTCTTTGTGATCCAATGGACTGTAGCCTGCCAGGCTTCTCTGTCTATGGGGTTCTCCAGGCAAGAATACTGGAGCGTGTTGCCATTTCCTTCTCCAGGACATCTTCCTGGATCAGAGATCAAACCTACATCGACTTCATTGGCAGGCAGATTCTTTACCACAGAACCACCAGGGAAGTCCAAAGAGAGACTAGCTCTTAATAATATATAAAAATTGCTAAGGGATTTTGAATCTTAAGAAAAAGTCCTTTAGAACTTGAGGGTCAGGATTGAAAGAGAGAGCTTTTTTTTTTTAACAGCAATAACTTTTGATGTTTATAAAATTTAACTGCATACTAAGATTATTCTCTCAATTTTTAAAAGCCTAGTTTTTAAGTAAATATTTTGCTCATTTCACTACACTGATTTAATGGAGGACTCACACATAAGCTTATTAGGGGTAAAGGCCATTAATTCTTTCTTTGCTTTTTNCTTTTTTTTTTAACAGCAATAACTTTTGATGTTTATAAAATTTAACTGCATACTAAGATTATTCTCTCAATTTTTAAAAGCCTAGTTTTTAAGTAAATATTTTGCTCATTTCACTACACTGATTTAATGGAGGACTCACACATAAGCTTATTAGGGGTAAAGGCCATTAATTCTTTCTTTGCTTTTTACCCCGCTTAATGCACTGGCATATAGGCATTAATATTCACTGACTTTTCAATTAGAAGGATATTGGTAATGGTAAAGGGTAAAATTGCATTTAAATACTGGCATAAGGGATGAACACAGAAATAAATAGGACTGCTTAGAATAATACGTAATACAAGAGGTAACATTTGAACAGCTACTGAATGCTTTGTTGGCTGATCTATGAAACATATCACTTTGGGCAAGTGAAAGTGAAGCTGCTCAGTCCTGTCCGACTCTTTGTGACCCCATGGACTGTAGCCTATCAGGCTCCTCCGTCCATGGGATTTTCCAGGCAAGAGTGCTGGAGTGGATTGCCATTTCCTTCTCCAAGAATGATACACAAAGAGAGGGGAAGAAGAAAGGTGTAGATATGTGTTGCTGAAATCGAGTCTTTTTTTTATTTTTTGAAAAATGATGAGCTGAGGAAGGTAGGTTGGTGCCCAGTTGAAGAGTGAAGGGGGTTCCACCAATGGGTTTTGAACAGGATATACCTCAGATTTGAGTGTTCTAGGAAGATTAATTGGCAAGGAGTTCTTTGAAGCAAAAGTCAGTCCTCTTCGCCATTACAGGAACTCTGGTAATTTTCTCCTTTCTTGCTTTTCCAGCCACCCCTCCCACGTTGTGGCTCTCCTTCCTGTTCCTCTGCTCTCTTGTGCTGACACCTTTGTCCCCACTTGGGCATGACAGTAACAGCCCACAGACGCCCTCCTGGTTTTCTGAGCTGCTCTTCTTACTCATAGAATAAGTATTCTTTCACACCTCTGCTGAATGCATCAGTTCTCTTTTCTGCTTGTCTTTAAAAAAATTATTTATTTATTTTTGGTTGTGCTGGGCTTCTGTTGCTGCACAAAGACTTTCTGTAGCTCCAGAGAGTGAGGTCCCCTCACTTGTTGCAGTGCACGGATTTCTCACTGTGGTGGCTTCTCGTTGCAGAGCACAGGCTCTAGGTGTATGAGATTCAGTAGTTGGCAGCTTGCAGGCTCCGTAGTTGCAGCTTGCTGGCTCTTGGGGACACTGGCTTCAATAGTTGTGACTTGTGGGCCCTAGAGCATGTAGGCTTCGGTAGTTGCAGCCCACGGGCTCAGTAGTTGCGGCTCCCAGGCTCTAGAGCACTGGCTCAGTAGTTGTCATGCATGGGCTTAGTTGCTTCGAGGCATGTAGAATCCTCCCAGACCAGAGATTGAATCCATGTCCCCTGCATTGGCAGGTAGATTCTCATCCATTGTACCACCAGGAAAGTCCCTGCATGTTTTTTTGTTGTTTTTTTTTTAACCTCTGTCCATGTGGACATGCAACTGTGTTGGGAAACACTGTGAATCTTTCAGGGTTAAATACTTCCACAAGACTCAAAGCCAAAAAAGCAATTTTTCGTATTTCTGCTCCACAAAGTAACACACTGACGCTTGTAGTAGCACACACCCTACAGGACTACGGCTTCTTTTACCTGCAAGAATAAGACAACTTTTTTTAAATTTTATTTTTATTTCTTTATTTGTCTGTGCCAGGTCTTAGCCGTGGCATCTGGGATCTTTGGTTTTTATTGCAGCATGCAGGATCTAGTTCCCTGCCCAGGGACTGAACCCAAGTCCCTTGCATTATAGAGTCTTAGCCACTGGACCCCCAGGGAAGGCTCAAGATAAATTTTTTGCCTAGAATACTTTTCTCATCCCCACTTTCCTCCCTACCCTCATTTCACCTGGCTAATCTCTACTCATCTTTCCCCTCTCACATTGGACTCACTTCTTCCAGGGAGGCTTCCCTGACATCTCACACCTCGGTTACATCTATATAACCATGAACTATACACTTCTGTTATTACACTGAGGTGCAGTTGTTCATTTTTCTATATTCTCTGCTGAGCTGTAAACTTCATTCTGTTTTGTAACAAATCTGTCATATTCATCTTTTATGACCAGATCTTAGCCTAGTCAAGTGCCGGCCTGCAATGCAGGAGACCTGGGTTCGATCCCTGGGTCAGGAAGATCCCCTGGAGAAGGAAAAGGCAACCCACTCCAGTACTCTTGCCTGGAAAATCCCATAGACTGAGAAGCCTGGTAGGCTACAGTCCATAGGGTCGCAAAGAGTCGGACACGACTGAGCGACTTCCCTTTCTTTCTTTCCCTTTCTAGCCTAGTTGTTGGAATTTAGTAGACTCTCAGCAAATGTTACAGGAAAGAAGGAATAACATGGGATAAAAATATAGACAGGTATTTCCTTATGGTTTTCATGAACCTCAATTTCTCACAACTCTTTTCTTGTCAAGCATTTTTTGTATTCATGTGATTATAAAGCATTGCTTCCCCCCCACCCAAAGATATTATGGTATATATGTGTTGATTTCATAACCATGTTTGTAAAAGGCATTATTTGAAACAAATGAACTCTTTAATTTTGGTTTCTTGCCCACGGAAAGAATTTGAGAGGGGTAAAGGGAATATTTTAAGGATACTCGTGTGAACATAAAAACAGTTAACAGCCTTGTTAAGGTGTTTAAAAAGACTACCTCACAGTACGTCAGTATTACAGGTCTTCTAGCTATTACATGTCTGTTCTGCACTTTTTTACACTCTAATTATTCTAACCTTTATTATACAGGAAGGTATTAAGAGTTTACTGGCTAAGATAAGACTTAAGAATATTGCCCCAGTAGAAAAATGCTTCCTTCTAGAAGTTGTTAAGCAGCTTTCATTGTTATAAGCTTTCATTTTAATTCTAATCTGCTCTTCTGTACAACTGTGAAGTTAACTAATCATACCCTGCTTGGGTTCCCAATTGTGGTTCTCCATTTCCTGCACACCACCCTAAATGAAACCGCTCACTGTAGGTCTCCCCAGTAGGACTGAGCCCAAGAAGCTGAACAGGGTCACTCTACAAAAGTGGTCAGGAGAGGCACAAACTTGGATTTGCTGGAGTAAAGGGCAGTGGTTTGCTCTCTTTTTGCAAAGCTTCTTTAACTAAGAAGTCGATTTTGACAAGATGCTTTGTCACATGCTGGACATTTTTTTTTTTTTTTAATGAAGGGGTGAATGGAAGATAATTTAATCTGAAATGCTGACACCTGTGTAGCTAGGAATTAATTGGATACTGTCTGAAAAATTATTTGAACACCTCAGAGACAGAACTGACATAAACTGAAGGTGGTTTGAAGGCCCATCATGGCCCTTGCTTGGCTCTTTTACCTAGGCTGTGGGTCAGCCATAGCCCTTACTTTGTGTCTACCCTCACATTGGCGAAAAAGATAATTTGGTATCACAGCATACATGGATTTTATAAGACTAGGATATTGTCTACTTCTAACACAGCTGTTAATTTAGTGACCTTCCTCTTGGATGCTTATTTTATACAGGAAGGAAAGCAATACTTCTATTGTGTTCGATGTTGAACCACATGTTTTGAACAAAGTGTGTAGTCTCTGGCTTTAAAAATTCCTTTCAAGAGCGCCAAAAGATTTTATTGTTTAAAATGTTTCTAGGATCTGATTCCAACAGGTACAACACAGTTATAAGAATGGAAGAAAGTCAGATATGGGGATAGAGGACAGGAGTGGATGTGGTCTAGGGAGTGAACATCCTGCCTTGACCAAGGCAGTGACATGGTCTGAAACTCTCAGTGAGAAGCTTAAATCCTCAGTTTGCTATGTTCTGAGAAAGCAAAGAGCCAAAACTTTTTCTACAGAAACTTTTGTAAAATAGAATCACATATAAAAGACAATAATAACTCCAGTGTGTGAATTTTCATAAACCTTTCTGTTCACCTAATAATGTGCTAGGATGCATGCCTCTGACATGGCCATCTTGAAATCAAGTTGATTTTTGATAAACGTTTCCCTGTTCAATTAAGGCTCATCAGCAGACCCTTTGTATTTTCTTAATATTCTGAAATAGAGCATTATTAATTTTTAACCTATTGGGTTTATCCATTTTATCTGGCTATGAAAACATTACTTTATGGACAGATTTCATTATCTTTGGATGCCTGGGAACCCAGTGTCACCTGTTGCTTCATTGTGTTTCAAATTTATAGGATTAGAATGTAAAGTTTAGGCTTCTCTGGTGGCTCAGTGAGTAAAGAACCCGCCTGTCAATGCAGGAGACGAAAGAGACATGGGTTCTATCCCTGGGTCAGGAAGATCCCCTGGATTAGGAAATGGCAACCACTCCAGTATTCTTGCCTAGGAAATTCTATGGATGGAGGAGACTGGCAGGAGTCCAGGGGAATCACAAAGCATTGGACAAGACTGAGCATGCATGCACAGCATAGCACAGGGTACAGAGCTTACCTGTCCACAGGAGTCACAAAGTAGGCCAAGAGTTTGCTATTAAATGGGCAAGACTAGTCTTTTCATTCTCAGACAAAATGTTGCCTCTTATTTCTTTTCTGAAACATGCATCCATCTTGGTCTACCTTTTCCTTCTCTCCTTTGATGAGACGTGGGAACAGAAAAATATACCTCCACTAGGGAAAGAATTAAATCCCAGCTTAATGATAAATTCCAAATGAAACTTGGCTTCAGTGTGGGGAAGCATTGGAGATTATGGAGCTCTGACCCCCTGGGGACCCATCCCATCCTGATCAGGGCTCCCACCACACTTTAACCAGTAGTTGTCACTGCCATGCTTGAACAGGGCATTTGTTTTTAGTCACTGAGGCCTGTCCAACTCTTTTGCGACCCTATGGACTATAGCCTACCAGGCTCCTATGTCCATGGGATTTTCCAGTCAAGAATACTGAAGTGGATTGCCATTTCCTTCCCTAGGAAATCTTCCCAACCCAGGGATGGAACCTGCATCTCCTCTCCTGCACTGCAGTCGGTTTCTTTACCACTGAGCCACCAGGGAAGCCCTGAACAGGGCATACTATAGACCAATTTCCCAATTATTTCAAGGGAAAACAGATATTAGATTTTCATTTAAAAAAACTCCTGATTATAAAAGATTGCTCCCAAAAATATGTGTGTTCCTTATGTAGTTTCTTTATTTAGATCCTTGACCACAAACTCTAGCCTTGCATTTGCAGCTCTGTAATGGACATTTTCACTGAGCACTCTCTGCTCACCTCGAGTTTGATTTCACTAACGCTAAATTGATGATTTCCTATAAACTAGAAACTTTGCTCCTCTGCCTAATATTTCATTCTGATTAATGACCATCCCTACCCCAGTACTCCTTGTAATGTTATTTTCAAGTTCCTCAGTACCATTAGATAAAGTCTATATTTTTTTCTTCATAATCCTCTCAAAATTATCTTTCCCTTTGACTTCCATGAAGCAGGTACTAGGGTTATTGTCATTAACCTACTCCTGAATTAATGAAATAACCGCTATTTTTCCTCATTCAAGGAGAGAAATTCCGCTGAGTCTGTGGGTGTTGGACATTGTGTGATGTGCTTGAGATGCAAAGCTGAACATCTGTAAATCCCTTCTGCTACCAATGGATTCTGAGTTGCTTAGGAGTCAAGGCTTTTCTTCATCTTGCTGTGATCTGCCCAGCACTCCAGGCTTCATTTATCACAATGCCTTCTGGGGACGTGACACTCTTGTAACTTAGCTCCCAACTTGCTTCTCCACAAGGCCCACCTGCTCTCCATCCTCTTACCTTCCAACTGTCCCCCACAAACAGTGGAAAATACCTAGTTTTTTCTGTCTATGGGAACTTGTTCATGACATGTTTTAAAACAAGAGTTGGCAAACTTTTTCTGTAAAGGAACAAAGAGTAAATATTTAGGGCTTTACAGGCCAGATGGTTTCTATTGAAACCATTTACCTCTGCAGTTGTAGCCTAAAGCCAGTTGAATAATATGTAAAAGGAAAATAGTATTCCAGTAAAACTGTTTGCAAAACAGATGGCTGGGAGGCTGTATATAGTTTACTGACTTAGAATGTCCGCCTGTACCTCTATGTTCCTAAATTTTCTGTCCTCTGGTTCTTTGCCATCGTCACCACCAGAAAAGAATTTTTGGTTTGATTTAGCACTCACCTCTACCATATCTACTGTAGCAAAGAGGTTACCTTCTTAGAAAGATGCAAATTCCTGGGTAATGGGCTCAAATGTCATTCTTTGCATCTCCTGTATTCAATATTTAGTGAATGAAAATATGAAGATATGAAAATTATATAATAGATAAGCATTACCTAAAAAAATAGGTCTAATTTTTTTATAAGAAACATTTGCTCTTTTTCACTGAAATTTGTGGATTTTGACATGTATCCTAATTCCAAATGTCTAGACAGAACTTACTGGATAAAGCAGTGCAAACCAAGGCAGGGAAGACCAAATTCTTGTTATAGATACACTACTCTCTTGTCCTTTCAAATTTGAAAGCCAATAAGGAAAATTGCAACTATGCATATTTTGAATTTTGTAGCATCAATAAATTCCAATTAAGTGTAAGAAAAAGGCCATAATTTAAAACAGTAAAGTATGATAGAAAGACAAAGCTCTTTTCTGTGATTTTTCTGCATGACAGCTAAGATGAAGAACATTCAGTCCCAGTTAAAATCTCACGGACTTCCCTGGTGGTCCAGTGGCTAAAAATCCCCTGCCAATGGAGAGAACATGGGTTCAGTCCTTGCTCTAGGGGGATTTCACATGCCACCGGGCAGCTAAGCCCTATGCTGCAACTTATTCAGCATGTGCACTCTGGAGCTTGTGCTCCGCAAGAGAAACCACCACAGTGAGAAGCCTGCACACTGCAACAAAGAGGGAACCCCCACACAGCACAGCTGGAAGAAGCAACAAAGACCCAGCACAGCCATAAACAAAGATAAACTTTTAAAAATCTCATTAGCATTTCAAATGGTCTAGAATATTATCGGTAGTTTCGGATAATATATCTATGCTAAGTCTGAAAAACTTTGTAAAAAATAAATTTCTTAAAAAAGACAATCTAGTAAAGGGTCTAATTTTAAAAATCACTGTAGAGAACTTAGTATACATTTTTTTCATACACACAACACTTAAATACTTTGATTTTGAAAGAAAAGCCCTTGTGTATAATGTCAATAAAAAAGATAACATCTGGGAAGAAATTCAGTCTAAATGCATAGGAACAACATGAAAAACTTCAAACCTCCACTATTGGCATAAAACAATGACTGAATGCATGGAAACGTGACATGCTTTTAAATGGGAAGATTTGATATTGTGAGAATATCGAGTCTTCATTAATTATCTATAACTACATTGCATCCCCAATCAAAATAACAAAGTACTATTAATATTTTAGGAAAGCTTACAAAGACACTAGAAAAATGAACCTAAGATAATATCAAATTTATCAGCCATATCAAATTTCTAGCTCTTAATCTAGAAAAGAGAAATATTATTCTTTTCAATAAAATCTTTACTGCTATACATCCAAAGTCAAATGACAAACATGCCCATTAATAGTTGCACAAAAAAAAACCAACAAGTAGACAAAAGAGAAATATCCTTGAAATACAAAGAAATACAAACCTTGTAGTAGAAAATTAAGTATAGGGCAGCTCACGGTAACTCACAACTAAAAAAAATATAAGTAGATAGTAACCATATAGGAGATGGTGATGAACAGGGAGGCCTGGCATGCTGCGATTCATGGGGTCACAAAGAGTCAGACACGACNTGTAGTAGAAAATTAAGTATAGGGCAGCTCACGGTAACTCACAACTAAAAAAAATATAAGTAGATAGTAACCATATAGGAGATGGTGATGAACAGGGAGGCCTGGCATGCTGCGATTCATGGGGTCACAAAGAGTCAGACACGACTGAGCAACTGAACTGAACTGAACTGAACCATATAGGAAAGAAAGCTCAGCCTCATTACTAAGAAATGCACATTAAAATAAGGTACTTTTAAAACAACCAAATTGATGAGGATTGAAATATTTGTTAAGTCTCAATATATTAAGGGAATTGATAAATGGCCACTCTTCATGGCCTCTTGATTGAGAGTGTTAATTGTTAATAGATCTATTGATAGGCAGCTTGGCTGTCAAAATGTGAAAAGCTCATCTCCTTCAACTCTTTTCCAGTAAAATTCCTTAGGAAGATTTCCTGCTTGTCTAGTTTTGAAAGGTACTATTGAAATTAAAGTGGTTATACCTAGATGTTCGTTAATGGGAGAGACATTGAATTATGGTAAATCAGTATTTTGGATTGAGTAGTTCTTAAGAATTAGATAGTTTTGTAAATGTTGATATAGAACAGTCTTCAAATTATAGAGGAAGAAAGCAAGATGTAGACTATTCTATACATGTTACAATTTCTTCTTTATATGTTGTTTTGCATTTGACATGCATAAAACTTTCAGATTTGGTAAGCAATTAGTGTTATAGCATAGAGTCTACAGTAGGTTAGGAGATGGTATGAGAATTGATAGGTGATATCTCAAAATCAATGTGTTTATTTTCAATTTAGTCCTATTCTATTTTTGTAACAGTAACCTTGTTGCAAATAAAGATCATCAGCTTTGCCTAGATACTTTGTACTAGAGAAAGGCAGAATACAATTTTTGAGTATGAAAAAATGCCTTAGGTTAGTAAGCTGTGTTAGCTTAGGTTAGTAAGGCAGTGATACACAGCTTCTCATACTGTGTATCACTTACATCACTGTGATAAACATAATCTAAACCTCAATGTATTTTCAGGACTTCCTGTTGGATGTGTTAACATTTGTTTCTTCTCCTCCTGATTCCTTGGAAGGTATTTTTGCCCAAACACACTTGGCCTCAGTATAGTCTCTCACTCTTTCCTCTACCCCATCCATGGGAAAGTGATTTAGCAGAAATGTGGGCAGAATAACCTGTGGGTGGTTCCTGCTCTGGGCCAGGCTGTGAACTGGGAGATAAAGCCTCTGCCTTGGCAGAGGGAGCAAGGTATGTGAAGTCAACCTCAATTAGCCCCTTCTTCAGGTCAAATTTTATCATTCAGGGGGATGAAAGCATCTGTATTCTGATTCTGATCTTACTGTTCAGTTGTCCAAAACTCATCTGAAAAGACAGATGCTATTTATCGAGTTGCCTCAAAACTCCAGTATTATACTATTCAGGAAAAATAATAGTCCCCCAAACTCATCAAGCAAGCCTCCAGGGTGTAGGTGAAGAAACTGAAGTTCCAAAAATTGAAAAAACTAGTTCCATTTGACACAGTAGCTAAACTGAAAACTGGAACACAGATTTGGTCCTTTGTCTAGTAATTTAAAGATTTTGCAAGGAACCACTAATATTTAAAACAAAAGACTCTTAGGACTTGCTTCATGTAATCAAATATTAGAAATCTACATCTGATGGGGCTATGCATTGCTGATGGAGTGTTGTTTTTATGGAGATTCATGCAAGATGACCTATATAATTTCTCACTAAAACCTCTGGATCCACCTGGAAGATCCCCAGTTCCTATGTGGAGAAGATCCCCAGTTACTATGTGTTTTTGTTGCTAAACTAGATACAATAGGTCAGGCTTTACTTGCCAGGTTGTCACATGGAATTAAAACACAATTATTAGATGAATCTTACAAAAATATCCTGTCCATCCTGTACTGAAAATATGTCAGCTTAATTAATCTCTGTGGGAAGTTGCTCTTACCACATATTTATAAGCTGGAAATTTATTTATAGTTGAAGTTTCTTGAAAACGTAAAAAAAAATTACTAAAAATTATTTGAAGACTTCCAAATACACAGTAGGGATTTCAAAAGCACTAAGACTAAGAAAAGTAAGAGCTTTACATTTAGTTAAAAGGTTCCTACTGAGCAGAAAATAAAAATCCCCAACTTGGAATGTGATTTAACACAGTAACTATGCTTAAGAAGGAATAGGAATTTAGACCTAGTATTATTTATGATCTAAGTCAACTCATCCAGGTTGCTGCTGTTTCATAGTATCTAATAGGGTTCTTAAATACAGACTGTGTACTAAGGATAAAAACAAAAGTTCTTCCTTGCTGAATTCATGCTACATTCACATCAGTAGACTGTTAACCTGATGTCAAACATATATGTAGATATTTACTACATGTATGTTCAGTTCAGTCACTCAGTCATGTCCAGCTCTTTGTGACCCCATGATCTGCAGCACGCCAGGCCTCCCTGTCCATCACCAACTCCTGGAGTTCACTCAAACTCATGTCTCTGACCTCAGTGCTCACAAATGCTATACTGAGTGAAACTTCTCTAATGCTAAGTCCAAAGATAATACACGAAGCCACATAGCTCAGTTGATAAAGAATCCACCTGCAGTGCCAGAAACCCTGGTTCGATTCCTGGGTTGGGAAGATCTGCTGGAGAATGGATAGGCCATGCACTCCAGTATTCTGGCCTGGAAAATTCCATGGAATGTATAGTCCATGGGTTCGCAAAGAGTAAGACACAACTGAGCGATTTTCACTCTCACAAGGATATAAATAATTTACTTTCATTATACTGCCCAAGTTGAGGCCACATAGGGGAGTAGCTGCAGCATTCTATAGGCATTAATTCACAGCATCCATTTAATTTAGATACTTCTGTGGCACTGTCATACTGATAAACGTGATTATCTTTAGAGGGCATACCATTTGCTCCCTTCAAAAAACACTTTTCATTCACCAGTAAACATCTCATCAAAGACATTAGAATGTCCACCAGATGTATATTCCTGTAATAGATACTTAGACAAAAAGCATGGGAAAAAAAGGTTGGGGTGGCAGAACACATGCATTTCCTTCTGAAAGGTGTCTAATATATACTGCTGCTGCTACTGCTGCTAACTCGCTTCAGTCGTGTCCGACTCTGTGCGACCCCACAGACGGAAGCCCATTGGGCTCCGACTTCCGTGGGATTCTCCAGGCAAGAACACTGGAGTGGGTTGCCATTTCCTTCTCCAATGCATGAAAGTGNAGGTGTCTAATATATACTGCTGCTGCTACTGCTGCTAACTCGCTTCAGTCGTGTCCGACTCTGTGCGACCCCACAGACGGAAGCCCATTGGGCTCCGACTTCCGTGGGATTCTCCAGGCAAGAACACTGGAGTGGGTTGCCATTTCCTTCTCCAATGCATGAAAGTGAAAAGTGAAAGTGAAGTCGCTCAGTTGAGTCTGACTCAGCAACCCCATGCAGCCTACCAGGCTCCTCCATCCATGGGAGTTTCCTGGCAAGAGTACTGGAGTGGGATGCCATTGCCTTTTCCAAAATGGATATACAGGCATGGTCAAATGGAAAGCAGGAAAACTACTAAAGCCCAAAGGCTTCTAAGAAATCTCTTTCACTCTCATTGAGGCTTGGATGCCCTATTTCTAGAAATACTTTCATGCCTTAAATGTACTCTTGTAAGAGCATCAGGAATTGTATTCTACCAATCATCTTTGTAAATCTTATCTTTGGTCATGAGTTCCAAATAGCATCAAACCAGGCACTTTCAAGATCTCAATTCAGAGCCACAGGATGCTAGTATCACAGCTTTATTTTCCATAGACCACAGCTAAAACAAAGTCATTCCTATGTTTCTGGGCACAAGGTGATATGTGGATACCTCTAGTTAACAATAAAAGTAGCTTCTTTGTCCCAAACTACCTATGCAAAGAAATAAACAGTTTCCCTTCCCAATACTACAAAAAATTCAACCTACCTACCAACATTTGAAAGGCCAAGATTGTTAGCTATTGATCTTAATGATTTCTAATGATATCAACTTTTATTAATTTCATTCTTTAGCAAAGTATAAAGGGAAATCACCTTTCCTCTTCTTTCTGTACCATTTCCCCCAAGTTTAGGTGCTTACTAAATGTGCTGATTAGTAACTGATTATCCATC
The DNA here is from genome assembly GCA_006410675.1 of Oreotragus oreotragus. Classification (NCBI taxonomy): domain Eukaryota; kingdom Metazoa; phylum Chordata; class Mammalia; order Artiodactyla; family Bovidae; genus Oreotragus; species Oreotragus oreotragus. The sequence continues at coordinate 434,765 of SJYX01010451.1, read as the reverse complement.
ATTTTAAAAACTCACTTGAAAAGTAGATTTGGAATAAACATCATTTCACGAAGCCTGAGCTGCCCACAGTCCACACATCTGAACTATGCACACAGTGTACCAAGTGTCACGAAAATGCCTTATTCAGCCAACTGAAGACACAGATTTCAAACTAAGAAGTGCAGGAACAATGCCCCTGTGAACAGTCAGTAAACCTTTATTATTAATAAAAGCCTCCCTCACATAGGGGAAAAAGAAGAGATGAGTGAACCAGGGCTGGTTGCTAGTTTCTGTGACCGTTTAGGAGGGAAGACATCACAGACAAAAGGGAATGTCTGCAACATTTCGAGTAGAGGGAGTGGGGACTGAAAGGAGTGACAAGTTATTTTGCAATAAAGAGGATTGGGAAGTCATTCCAAACCTCTGGCAACTAGATTGCTATTAATTAAAAATTCACAACCTCCTGTTTGTAAAGCATAATTATATTTCCCTGTTGCCACCAAGAGCATTTGTTTTCTAATAATTAAGGGTCATGGATTACATACTAAATATACGTATTGAAACTTCATCTTTCTAGGTAACTTACCCAACACCGTCAATGACCTCAAATTATCCAATAACATAGAAGATAGTCAAAAATACACATACCAAGAATAATCAAGCATTAAGAGTTATGTTTTTCATTCATAAAAGCACAGCACAGAATAAATTAGGATTAGGCTCTCATAAGAGAATTCCCAATGTCCTCATTCAATGTATATGCACTCTTAAAGTTGTATCTAAAAGCAACAAGCATATTTATCTGGTTTCCAAGGGCACAAATGACTAGGAGTAAAGAAGCTGCCAAACACATCAAGTAGTAACAGCTGACAACAGTGGTAGAGATTAAACAACTATAAAAACCAGATATGAAATTTGAAAAACACAGCAGTCTGGGGACATTTAGTGTATGGGGCAAAAAGTCCTATTCATATCAAATGTCCCCAGCTGAATAACTATAGTGAAGCAAAGCCAAAAACTGAGATTCATAATGATGGAAAAACTCTAACCTTGTCCTCATTTTGTCATCTGCTAATATTATACCAATAGCGCAAGTCTCTAGTTACACAGTTTTAGGTGCATCAGTTAATTATTGAGTCTCAGATATTTTATCTATAAAACTGTGGATATGTGGTCTTCCCCAATGGCTCAGCAGGTAAAGAATCCACCTGTAACGCAGGAGACACAGGAGATGCCAATTTGATTCCTGAGTCAGGAAAATCCCTTGGAGAAGGACATGGCAACCCGCTCCAATATTCTTGCCTGAAAAAACCCCCATGGACAGAGGAGCCTGGTGGGTTACAATCCGAAGGGTTGCAAAGAGTTGGACATAACTGAGTGACTAAGCATGCACAAATGTACTATTTCCCTACACACAACATACTGTATGTAAAGCACTTCATAAAATATACAGTGCTACATAAATGGTAGCTTTCCATTTTCTTTGCTCTGCTTGCTCTGAAATATGACTATAAAAATCCATAGTGATTATCTTTCCGATTTCACAATGTTCTGTGCTTTCTTGTTTAACACATCTCTTTCCCCCTTATATTTGCAAGGGATTATGGTACCATCACTCTAGGTGGTCCTGAACCCTGCATGCTTCTTTGATTCCTCCCTTTCCATTCATAGCTCAGAAGTGATCTTCTCCAGTTTCGTAATCCCTCTTATACCTTTCCCTTCCTTTCCATTCCCTCTGATACATCTTTGTCCAGACCCTTAGAGCTCATCTCTAACTGGTTCTCTTATATCTAGTTTCTCCTCACTCATTTGAGCTTTCCTAGACCTACTCTAAATATAGTTTTCTGTATGTCATTCCCTGGATCAAAAGCTTTCACTGGCTTCCCAGTGCCCTCAGGATAAAATCCAAACTCACCAAACTGGCATCTCTAAAAAACCCATGGGAGGAATTTCTCACAGCTCTCAAGATAACTGTACTTCTCAGAAATTGGTTCATTTTTACTTTATGGACACCTGAAAATATTTTACTCTTTGATATATCTTTTTACACACTCAGAGCCAAACTTAACAGCAAGGTTATAAAGTCTCCCATGGGAGAGGGAGAGGGAGAGGGAGAGGGAGAGGGTGGGATGATTTGGGAGAATAGCATTGAAATTTGTATACTATCATGTAAGAAATGAATTGCCAGTCTATGTTCAATGCAGGATGCAGGACGCTTGGGGCTGGTGTATGGGGATGATCTGGAGGGATGATGTGGGGTGGGAGGTGGGAGGGGGGTTCATGTTTGGGAGTTCGTGTAAAAAAATAAATAAATACCAAAAAAAAAAAAGAAAGAAAGAAAAGAAAAGGAAAAAAAAAAAAAAGTCTCCCATGCTGGATACTTCGTACAGACCCTACTCTGGCCTCATTTCAATTTCTTATATTTATTTTCCCTTTGTACTCATTTCTCTGCCAATTTGTTCATCCTGTTATTATATTAATTTCTTGGTAAACCAATCAAATTCTTGTTAGAATGAGGCAGAGTATAAAATGATACTATGAAACTAAAGAAAATACATGACCATATGAACAGGTGGAAAAGAGGTGGAAAAGAGGCTGGATAGCAAGAAAGGGAACAGGATGAGGATGAGAATCAGGATCTTCACTGACAAGAAGATCAATATTAGTTCAACTGCAAAGAAAATAGAGAAAGCCCTTTGGGGAATGTTTACTATGAGGATTTATAATGAGCTAACATGGAAACAAATGAAGCATTTATAATAACAAATCTGTTCCTGACAACATTTCTGAAAATTGTAAATTCTATTGCTAATCTTTTGTCTTAAAATATTTTACCCAACAAAAATTTAATGAAGTCAAAGCTAAGCAGAATATTATGATGACTTATATTTATACTGCTCTGCTGCTTACAAAGAAACCCCTTTCACATACAGTATCTCGCTGGAACCACTCTGGACTATTCTTTTCTCTGTTGTAGAAACCACTCACACTAGCAAGAAGCTATTGCAAGCAACACTCTCAATATCCGGGTCTTTAAAGATGTGGTATTTGCTGTAAAGCGCTTCCCTGGTGGCTCAGCGGGTTTGATCCCTGGGTCAGAAAGATCCCCTGGACAAGGAAATGGCAACCAACTTCAGTATTCTAGTCTGGAAAATCCCATGAACAGAGAGGAGCCTGGTGGGGTACAGTCCATGGTGTCACAAAGAGTCAGACACGACTGAGCGACTAAATAACAACAACAGCAACATTTGCTGTAATAGAGATTGGTATGGTATATTGTTTACCCAACTCAGTTCTCCTCTGCTGGCGTTTTACCTTCTTCGCTAAATCACCAGGCTCTACTATGCCAATGTCAGTCTAATCTCTTTACCCATTCTTATGTTGAGCCTCCTTTCAGAAACCTGATCTCCTTCCTTCTCCCTACCCTCAGCCCCAAAAGCACAGTCTCCTACTTCTTTGCACGTCTGGGCCACTCCCTCTCCAACCTCCACCTTCCCAAGAAGGCACTTGTTTTTGAAGCATTTCAGCTATGAAGACCACCCACCATGGGGTTCAATTATTGTTCTCATTCCATATTGTATGGCACCAACTTGTGTCTTTAGACTGTAAACTCCTCAGAGAAAGGATTTTCTTTTTTGTTTAGTGCAATCAACCTATTGTAAAGAACTGTGTATACTTGCAGACTATCACTAATGCGGTTCTTCCTGGGTTTCACTGGAATTATCCAGAGTCATGTGACTTCACCTGGGCATCATTTTCCCCATGAATTATTTGGGGCCCTCTTCCAAATTCTTAAAAGTAAAAAATTAGCACTTTGTGCTTTCAATAGTGCTGTCAGCCACACGTTTGAATGTGCATGCCTCATTCTGCTCTATTCTATTTCTTACAGATAACAGTATCAAATTAAAAACCTTCCATAAGGCTGCTACAAATGTAAAGCACAAAGCCACTTTCCTCTTTCCTTCTGACTAATCTACAGATATTCTTACTTACTCCTGCTGTATAGAAAAAAATGACACTGGTCCACTTGGAACTGAGCACATTGTGGCTATCATTAGATGCAGTGCTGTATCAGGATTAAGATGTTGGCTTCAAAAAAATAATAATGTCATTGATTTCCCTGGAACAAGTAGAGGGTAAAGAAACCTTAACGTATACAGAATTACTGAATGATAAAATCCCATTCTTTAATTAATGCAAATATTACTTGAAGTAAACTTTAAAAACCATAATGCATTCAAGGATAAACAGATCAGATGGTACATAAATTCTTGTGTGAAACCAAGAATCAGATATCCAAAATTCTAATCGCAGAAATACGATTCACATGTATAAACATAGAAAAGAGGTTTTTAATTTATTTATTAGATTTGTCTCTTAAAATTTGTACTTAAGAATTTTCTCAAAAAATATTTGTTGATTATTAATTCTGTTCCCAGGTCTAAGGAACAGTAAAAAGACACAAATGTAGGTAACAAAAGAGGGGGAAACAAGCACACTAAAATAATCCATGAACTATGATAGTCAATCCAGTTCTTTCTAAAGATATAGAGGTAACACCTTGACACTGAACCATGTCCATGTTACTGAAGCATTTCATCCAAGATTCCTATTTTATCCTATTCATGGGCAGTAGTCTGATCCTCTATCCCACTAGAACTTCTGGGTTATGTTCATTTATCTGGATGAATCAGAACACCTAACCTTTGCTCTTTGTATATACAAAGATGGACATCTTCTATACAGTGTACCTAACATTTGCAAGTAATCTTAAAGGAAAGTTCCAAAAACAATTATATGGTAATAGTAGAATTCTAAGGATACAAACATGAATTATTCTAGCATCCAAAAGTACATTTCTGTATAAACTCTACCTCTGAGTGATAAACAACAAAAATGCAAACAAGTTTCTTAAAAATGATGACTCCATAGCCCAAAGATAAGTTCTTATCTGTAGCTACATATCCAGTATATTCTAGGACTTCCTTGGTGGTCCAGTGGTTAAGAATCTGCCTACAAATGCAGGGGACATGGGTTTAATTCCTAATCTGAGAGGAGTCCACATGCTGCAGAGCAACTAAGCCCATGCACAACTACAGAACCCTGTGTGCTCTAGAGGCTATGCTATGCAAGAGAAGCCACCACAATGAGAAGCTCAAACACAACTAGAGAGTAGCCTGTGCTTGCTGCCAAAAGAGAAAACCCAGTCACAGCAAGAAGAACTAGTGCAGCCAAATAATAAAATAAAATAAATTAATTAAATAACATATTCCATAGAGAGACAGAACCCATACTGAGATCTTTGCACAAAGAATGTTAAACTTCTTCTTCCATTATACCAGGCAGTGCAAACAAACATATCAGGACAAGTAAAGATTCTACCACCACTGCCCCTTACTGAGGATTTCAGAGGTGTGTGTCTAATAGAAAATAAAATACGATATGACAGTTGAAGGCAAAATGATCAAAATTGGGATTATTAAAATCATATCTTGACTATGTGTAAGGGCTGTAGTATGAAAGTTCAGCTTTCTGTCACAAAGATTTGCAGTACCCTTCCAGGTAGAAATAAATGTGTAGTATTTTCTTCCTTATGAAAATGGTGCTGTTAAGCAGTTAACATAGTAATAGTATTTGCTGGGATGAAGTTAGAATACCCATTCAGTTATAAAGAAAGAGATTTGGACTCTAATAAGTTTTTAATGTATTTTGTTGTTCAGGAGCTCAGTTGTACATTTCTTTGCAACCACATAGACTGCAGCACACTAGGTTTCCATGTCCTTCACCATCTCCCAGAGTTTGCTTAAACGCATGTCCACTGAGTCGGTGATATCATTCAACCATCTCATCCTCTGTTATCCCCTTCTCCTCCTGCCATCAATCTTTCCTAGCATCAGGGTCTTTTCCAAGGAGTCAGTTCTTCGCATCAGGTAGCTTTAGCTCCAGCATCACTTCTTCCAATGAATTTTAATGACTGATTTCCTTTACAATTGACTGGTTTCATCTCCTTGAAGTTGAAGGGACCATCTAGTCAAGGTTATGGTGCTTTTGAACTGTGGTGTTGGAAAAGATTCTTGAGAATACCTTAAAAATGTAGCTTTGACTATATGGACCTTTGTTGGCAAAGTAATCTCTTTGCTTTTTAATACACTGTCTAGGTTTGTAATAGCCTTTCTTCTAAGGAGCAAGCGTCTTTTAATTTCATGGCTGCAGTCACTATCTTCAGTGATTTTGGAGCCCAAGAAAATAAAGTCTGTCACTGTTTCCATTGTTTCCTCACCTATTTGCCATGAAGTGATGCGACCGGATGCCATGATCTTAGTTTTCTGAATGTTGAGTTTGAAGCCAGCTTCTCACTCTCTTTCACTTTCATCAAGAGGCTCTTTAGTTTCTCTTCACTTCCTGCCAAAAGAGTGGTGTCATCTGCATATCTGAGGTTATTGCTATTTCACCTGGAAATCTTGATTCCAGCTTGTGATTCATCCAGCCCGGGATTTTGCAAGAAATACTCTGCATATAAGTTAAATAAGCACGGTGGCAGTATACAGCCTTGACATACTCCTTTCCCAATTTGGAAACAGTCCGTTTTTCCATGTCTGGTTCTAACTGTTGCTTCCTGACCCGCATACAGATTTCTCAGCAGGCAGGTAAGGTGGTCTGGTATTCCCATCTGTTTAAGAATTTTCCAGAGTTTGTTGTAGATGCACATAGTCAAAGGCTTAATCATATCCAACGAAGCAGAAGTAAATGTTTTTCTGGAATTCTGCTTCTTTCTTATGATATAACAGATGTTGGCAATTTGATCCTCTGCATTTTCTAAATGCAGCCTGAACATCTGAAAGTTCTCAGTTCACGTACTGCTGAAGCCTAGCTTGAAAGATTTTGAGCATTACTTTGCTAGTGTGGGCAATGAGTATCTGGAATTCTGCTTCTTTCTTATGATATAACAGATGTTGGCAATTCGATCCTCTGCATTTTCTAAATGCAGCCTGAACATCTGAAAGTTCTCAGTTCACGTACTGCTGAAGCCTAGCTTGAAAGATTTTGAGCATTACTTTGCTAGTGTGGGCAATGAGTACAGTTGTGTGGTGGTTTGAACATTCTTTGGCATTGCCTTTCTTTGGGATTGGAATGAAAACTGACCTTTTCCAATCCTGTGGGCACTGCAGAGTTCTCAAAATTTGCTGGCATATTGACTGTAGCATTTTCAAAGCATAATCTTTTAGGATTTGAAATAGCTCAGCTGGAATTCCATCATGTCCTCTAGCTTTGTTTGTAGTGATGCTTCATAAGGCCCACTTAACTTTACACTCCAGGATGTCTGCTCTAGGTGAGTGATCACACCATTGTGGTTATCTCAGTCATGAAAATCTTTTTTGTACAGTTCTTCTGTGTATTCTTGCCACTTCTTCTTAATATACTTTGTTTTTGTTAGGTCCATAGCATTTCTGTCCATTATTGTGCCCTTCTTTGCATGAAATATTCCCTTGGTATCTCTGATTTTCTTGAAGAGATCTTGAGTCTTTCCCATTCTATTGTTTTCCTCTATTTATTTGCATTGATCACTGAAGAAGGCTTTCTTATCGCTCCTTGCTATTCTTTGGAACTCTGCATTCAGATGGATATATTTTTTCTTTTCTCTGAGCCTTTCGCCTCTCTTCTTTTCTCAGCTATTTGTAAGGCCTCGACAAACAACCATTTTCACTTTTTAAATTTCTTTTTCTTGGGGATGGTTTTGGTCACTGCCTATTGTACAAGGTAATAAACCTCCATCCACAATTCTTTAGGCACTCTATCAGATTTAATCACTGAATCTATTTGTCACTTCCACTGTATAATAGTAAGGGATTTGATTTAGGTCATACCTGAATGACATAGTGGTTTTCCCTTCTTTCTTGAAATTAAGTCAGAATTTTGCAATAAGAAGTTCATGATCTGAGCCACAGTCAGCTGTCAGTCTTGTTCTTGGTGACTGTATAGAGCTTCTCCATCTCTGGCTGCAAAAAATATATTCAATCTGATTTTGGTATTGACCATCTGGTGATGTCCATGTGTAGAGTCTTCTCTTGTGTTGNCAGATAGCCATTTAGCTTTTTTGCATTTCTTTTCCATGGGGATGGTCTTGATCCCTGTCTCCTGTACAGTGTCAAGAACCTCTGTCCATAGTTCGTCAGGCACTCTATCTATCACATCTAGTCCCTTAAATCTATTTCTCACTTCCACTGTATAATCATAAGGGATTTGATTTAGGTCATCCCTGAATGGTCTAGCGGTTTTCCCTACTTTCTTCAGTTTAAGTCTGAATTTGGCAATAAGGAGTTCATGATCTTAGCCACAGTCAGCTCCCAGTCTTGTTTTTGCTGACTCTATAGAACCTTTCCATCTTTGGCTGCAAAGAATATAATCAGTCTGCTTTCGGTGTTGACCATCTGGTGTTGTCCATGTGTAGAGTCGTCTCTTGTGTTGTTGGAAGAGGGTGTTTGCTATGACCAGTGTGTTCTCTTGGCAAAACTTTTATTAGCTTTTGCCCTGCTTCATTCCGCATTCCAAGGCCAAATTTGCCTGTTACTCCAGGTGTTTCTTGACTTCCTACTTTTGCATTCCAGTCCCCTATAATGAAAAGCACATCTTTTTGGGGTGTTAGTTCTAAAAGGTCTTGTAGGTCTTTATAGAACTGTTCAACTTCAGCTTCTTCAGTGTTACCGGTTATGGCATAGGCTTGGATATATAAGTTACTAAATATTACTAAAATAAGTTACTAAAGATATTTTGCATAGTTTAGATTTTTACTTCATCTCCTTCTCCTTAGAAAACATACTTTTTTTCCAAGTATCAATAGATACAAACAATTTCTTTGTCTCAGTTCCTCCCTGGGCCTTTTTTTGGTAAAATCATCTTTCTTTAAGGCATTCTTTGACATGTCTCACTGTTTCATCTTCCATGTATATCTAGACTGAGGCAGTCAGTGTCTCATATCACAGCTTTTATTCTAATGCAACAAAATTCTTAGTGGCTCTGCTTGCCATGTTGCAAAATACACATAGTCGGTTCAGGTCTCATAAGTCTTTATATTACTTCATGTATTGTTACTGAGTTTGTCTACCAACTGTGATACTCACAAAAAGACAGGTTATGTCATTGTCCTTAGAATTAAACTCACTGGAATTCATGTAGATATCTGGGTTTTCTGTGCATTAAACCATCAACTCTTAGGCAAAAGCTAAGATGAAGAAAGCAGCTCAAGAAACAGGCTGTGGACTTGAACCCTGTCTCTCTTTCTTTTATCTTCTTTTTAGCTACAACCCTCCTTACCTCTTCCTCCATTGTGCAAATTTGATCTTTTCACTGAACCATTCTCTTATTCCCACCTCTGAAATATTTCTGTTCACCTCTCCTGACCTGTTTCTGTGGTGGGACTTAGGCTCTCTGTGGTCGCTGGAGAACGTAGATCCCACTTGGGAGACAGCCTACCTCCCTTTGAACCTGATTTCGCTCTTCACACTTAGTCACACTCAGCTTCAGATCCCTTGTGTATAAAATTAAGATGGTAGTAATATTTGCTGTTGCAGAATACTGAGCAGTTAATCAGCAAGTACATGTAAAGTTCCCAACACATACTGAGCACTCGATATGTATTAGTTATTATTGTTGATGATCACTGTGCTGCTGCTGTTGTTCTGTTCATTCCTGCAAGGCCTGTCTTGGATTTCCCTTCTTTTACCTGAAGGTATGCATACTTCTAGCTCTTACCCACCTCTCCTTATTTTTGTCAACCTATAAAGTAACTAGGATTATGAGGGCAGAGGGGTGGAGAATATATCTACTATTTGGGGGATGTCCGAGGGACCATGCATTTTGTAGCAATGTTTCCTGTTAACTACCAGTGCCTAGATCTGTGCTATGTTGGAATCTAAGAATGTTCCTCATCTTTTATGCATTCACTGAAATAATGCCTCCACTGTGCATCATTTTCTGATGGCATTCTGTATGTCACGTTTTCTTGGCTTTATAGATGCAGAAATCACTGAAGGCACGAATCAGATGAAAACATCATCATGGTGTCATCTGAGGATAGGCTAGAGTGGAAATATTGTTTCTAGTCCATGTGTTAAAATTCCAAGGCTTAGAGGGACAGAACCGATTGTCTACATTCAAATTACAGCCCTACACTTGCTAGTTTTATGAGTTTATCTTACTAAGCTTGTTTCTTTACTTGTAAAATATGTACAATATTTACCATGAAGATTATTTTAGAGATTGAAGGAGATATTATTATCTGCATAACAGATGATATATACATATATGTGTATGTATATGGGTATAAAGCAAATTATGCATATAATGACTTTCCTGCAGTGACAACTCTTGTCTCTTTTTTCCTCCAGATTATACCATAAATTAATTCTGGGAACTCCTTGAATTGATATTTACAGTTACTTGAAGGAAATGGCAGACCACTCCAGTATTCTTGCCTGGAGAATCCCAGGGATAGGATAGCCTGGTGGGCTGCCGTCTATGGGGTCACACAGAGTCTGACACGACTGAAGTGACTTAGCAGCAGAATACAGATAATGCGTTTTAATATAATATCACACAATTTTTATATGTGAGCCATAAGTATATACTCTGAAGTTTTGTTTACATTTTATTTTTTTCTTTAACCTTCTTCATTCAGGGTCTTGTTCTGATGAACCCCTCATGTTCTCTGATGAGGAGAAGCTGCTACTGAATCCATTCTCTCTGCCTCGGCATTGCTTTAGAAAATTCCACTTTTCCTGGCCAGTCCTCTTATCTGCATGTGTGTATACATTTGCTAAACTTGACCCCTTAGACTTTTAGTGAGGAATATTCTGGTTTGCATGTATGCTAAAATAACTAGGCAGAACCAGAAAACATAGTTGCACTGAAGTTCCAAAAAATGGCGTATTGAATATAGTCACCAGAATCTTGCTTTTGGAGAGTAAACTTACAGAGAAATATTATTCCAAGGAATGTGACGTGGTGGTAATTTTGTAGAAGATCATTGGTGATGATATCTGGATCAGTCTGGTTAAAGCCTGGCTTTTGCAATTACTTTTCATTTTATCCAGTGTTTTCCAGGGATGGTAGGAATATTACTATACATCCTAGCTTAACAGAATTTGGGAAAAATATATCAATAAATGCATTATTAAGCAACTTTCCATAGGATGGTAATAATGGGTAGATAGTGGGCAGGGCAGCCCCAGAGATGAAGTGTCAGTAACACACTGAGGATGTCGATTGCATGTCTGCCTGTGCGTCTTAGTCCTTTGCTAGTTCATGAGCTTTTCCCCACTATGTTACTTGGATGAGGAAGAAGTAGAGCACAATGTTATTGTGAGGTCTTCCTTTCCTTGTCTGGAAGTTTCTGTCTTTAAAGAATAACAAAAAGTGGAGAGAGATTATAAATCTATAATACTTTATGTATAAAACTTTTTGTCTGTGCTTTCTTTTGCCTCAAGTGATAGGTTGCTGGTAGTCACTCAGTCGTGTTTGACTCTTTGTGACCACATGGACTAAAGCCGCCAGTCTCCTCTGCCCGAAGTGATAAGCTGCTACTGCTAAGTCGCTTCAGCCGTGACCGCTTCTGTGCAACCCCATAGATGGCAGTCCACCAGGCTCCCCTGTCCCTGGGATTCTCTAGGCAAGAACACGGGAATGGGTTGCCATTTCCTTCTCCAATGCATGAAAGTGAAAAGTGAAAGTGATGTCACTCAGTCATGTCCAACTCTTAGTGACCCCATGGAATGCAGCCCACCAGGCTCCTCCCTCCATGGGAGTTTCCAGGCAAGAGTACTGGAGTAGGATGCCATTGCCTTCTTCGAAAGTGATAAAAGAGAGGTGTAATAAAATGGCAGTTTGAGGTCACAGCAGGCTTTCCAGCTGGCTTGGTGGCAAAGAATCTCCCTGCCAATGCAGGAAGCGCAAGTTTGATCCCTGGGTTGGGAAGATCCCCTGGAGGAGGAAATGGCAATCCATTCTAGTATTCTTGCCTGGGAAATCCCATGGACAGAAGAGCCTGGCAGGCTACAGTCCATGGGGTCGCAAAGANTGGCAAAGAATCTCCCTGCCAATGCAGGAAGCGCAAGTTTGATCCCTGGGTTGGGAAGATCCCCTGGAGGAGGAAATGGCAATCCATTCTAGTATTCTTGCCTGGGAAATCCCATGGACAGAAGAGCCTGGCAGGCTACAGTCCATGGGGTCGCAAAGAGTTGGACATGACTAAACAACTGAGCACATACACGTGAGGCCAGCGCAGAGTAATGGTGAAGAGCAGAGCAAGGAGTGAGGCCCATTGCCAATGCTTTGAGATGAACCAAATCGAGAAGTGAGGTGTGAGTGATATGTTAATCATGTAAGACAACTGGAGTAATAGCGACGGCAACCAGTCAGGGGGAGGTGCCCATGGTGCTAGAGCAGGAAACTCACCATTCCACTCACTAGATCTCCAGGTGAAAAGTGCTTGAGTTTCTCAGGTTATGAACCAGGCCTGTCTGGGCAGCATGGGAACAACTAAGGTAGAGCTATTTATTACACTAACTGGTATAAACATATCTTAGTAACTCACTGCTATGAATGTCTTCATAGGCTGCAAATGGAAAAAGATTGAGGTCAGTAATGAAAACTGCTGGTCAGATATGGACATTGAGCATTGTTGGATTATATAAATCAACCTTTAATTAATCACATATATGCCCATGTCAAGACATTTGCCTGGTGGAACTAAAAATCCTATGAGTGTGAAGTTGCACTATATACAATAAGAATTAAACATAGAAGATGTCAAAGATTTAGAGATTTTGAAATGCCTAGAATATGACGTTTTAATTATTAGTCTCATACATTCTTGACTTTTGTACTTATTGTATTTATTATTCAAGATAACATAATAATTGCAAAAATAGGTTGTAAGAAATGATTTATTCTTTGATAAATACATTTAAATAAAATTAAATTTCCACCAGTTGAATCCTTACAGCTCTTTTTGTGTGTGTGTAATCTTAACTTTTCTAATGAGCAGGTGGACCCAAAAAAGACCAAAGATTGCTTTATTAATAAGCAGAATAAGGAAATATAAATTGTAAGTGTAGACTTTGAGAAAATCTTTAAGAAAACTGTCTTTCTTTGAGTGACTAATAAATTGTTCATCCATGCTATAATAGACAACACCTTAGTATCATGAGCTGAAATGTAGGTGTTTAGCAAAAAACTTATGTATTTTGTGTATAAACTAATTTCTAAGAGCTGCATGTAAAATGTACCTTTTTCCTCTTGTCTTGCTGAAGAGCAGATAGCTAATAAAACTTCAATAAGCTCTAGCTTCTAGGCACTTACAAGATACTATGCAATTACACCTCAGACATAGTTTGATCCCTACCTTCTTCATATACTGTGTCTGTTTCTTAAGCACAATCTCTTGTATGGAGATCTCTTGTATGTGGAAACAGTGGCAGACTTTATTATTGATAGCTAATAAAACTTCAATAAGCTCTAGCTTCTAGGCACTTACAAGATACTATGCAATTACACCTCAGACATAGTTTGATCCCTACCTTCTTCATATACTGTGTCTGTTTCTTAAGCACAATCTCTTGTATGGAGATCTCTTGTATGTGGAAACAGTGGCAGACTTTATTATTTTGGGCTCCAAAATCACTGCAGATGGTGACTGCAGTCATGAAATTAAAAGAAGCTTGCTCCTTGGAAGAAAAGCTATTATTACCAAACTAGACAGCGTATTAAAAAGCAGACATTACTTTGTCAACAAAGGTCCATCTAGTCAAACCTATGGTTTTTTCCAGTAGCCATGTATGGAGGTGAGAGTTGGACTATAAAGAAAGCTGAGCACCAAAGAATTGATGCTTCTGAACTGTGGTGTTGGAGAAGACTCTTAATGGTCCCTTGGACTGCAAGGAGACCCAACCAGTCTATCCTAAAGGAAGTCAGTCCTGAATATTCATTGGAAGGACTGATGCTGCAGCTGAAACTCCAAAACTTTGGCCACCTGATACGAAGAGCTGACTCATTTGAAAAGACCCTGATGATGGGAAGGATTGAAGGTGGGAGGAGAAGGGGATGACAGAGGATGAGATGGTTGGATGGCATCACCAACTCAATGGACATGTGTTTGAGTAAACTCCGGGAGTTGACGATGGACAGGGAGGCCTGGCGTGCTGCAATCCATGGGGTCGCAAAAAGTCAGACAAAACTGAGCAACTGAACTAAACTTGTATGGAGATCCACCTTGCCTAGTAAATGTAAAGATACATTCAAAAAGTTTTATCTCTGTAACCTCTTCAGTACCAAGCAATGCAAAAGGCTCTGAAGAACTGTTTAAACTGAATTTCATTCATGGCTAGGATCTTCTAGTTCTGTAATAGGGAAGATCACTTTGAGGAATGACTAGAAACAAAGTGAGATCCTCTTCAACTTGGTCTGTTAACTTGGATAGTCCCATGATTTGACTACTGAATTTAGGAGGCTACACACTAGTGTCACAAGTGTTTAAGGAGGTACAAATAAAGAACTTATATAGTTCAGGCTGTGAGATTGTTTCTAGCAGGAAGATGAAGATCAGCCTTTCAGAGGAGTTATTATTCAAAAGCACATTTAAGAGATAGATGTGATAGATGTTTAAGAGGGATAAGTTAGTTACTCATGACCTCATTCAGTAAGCACATATAGAATACTTGTAAGGTGTAGGCAAAGGAAACAATGTTGAGATATGTAAGGCTCTAACAAGGAGCTATCAGTGACTTGGAGGGTGGGAGGAAAGCTAAATTGGGGCTTTAATGTGCAAAATAGGGTGAAAGATTGTGTTTTTAAATGAGAGAAGGAAAGATGTCTCCATCCTATGTGCTCTTCTTGAACTCTACCACTGCCAGCACCATCTCAGGGCAGTTCAGTTCAGTTCAGTTCAGTCACTCAGTCGTGTCCGACTCTTTGCGTCCCCATGAATCGCAGCACGCCAGGCCTCCCTGTCCATCACCATCTCCCAGAGTTCACTCGGACTCACGTTCATCAAGTCCATGATGCCATCCAGCCATCTCATGCTCTGTCGTCCCCTTCTCCTCCTGCCCCAAATCCTTCCCAGCATCAGAGTCTTTTCCAATGAGACAACTCTTTGCATGAGGTGGCCAAAGTATTGGAGTTTCAGCTTTAGCATCATTCCTTCCAAAGAAATCCCAGGGTTGATCTCCTTCAGAATGGACTGGTTGGATCTCCTTGCAGTCCAAGGAACTCTCAAAAGTCTTCTCCAATACCACAGTTCAAAAGCATCAATTCTTTGGCGCTCAGCCTTCTTTACAGTCCAACTCTCACATCCATACATGACCACAGGAAAAACCATAGCCTTGACTAGATGGACCTTAGTTGGCATAGTAATGTCTCTGCTTTTGAATATGCTATCTAGGTTGATCATAACTTTTCTTCCAAGGAGTAAGTGTCTTCTAATTTCATGGCTGCAGTCACCATCTGCAGTGATTTTGGAGCCCCCAAAAATAAAGTCTGACACTGTTTCCACTGTTTCCCCATCTATTTCCCATGAAGTGATGG
>SJYX01010451.1:376702-416820 GCA_006410675.1 Oreotragus oreotragus | reverse complement strand
TCAGAATTTTCCACAGTTTATTGTGATCCACACAGTCAAAGGCTTTGGCATAGTCAATAAAGCAGAAATAGATGTTTTTCTGGAACTCTTTTGCTTTTTCCATGATCCAACGGATGTTGGCAATTTGATCTCTGGTTCCTCTGCCTGTTCTAAAACCAGCTTGAACATCAGGGAGTTCATGGTTCTCATATTGCTGAAGCCTGGCTTGGAGAATTTTGAGCATTACTTTACTAGCATGTGAGATGAGTGCAATTGTGCGGTAGTTTGAGCATTCTTTGGCATTGCCTTTCTTTGGGATTAGAATGAAAACTGACCTTTTCTAGTCCTGCGGCCACTGCTGGGTTTTCCAAATGTGCTGGCATATTGAGTGCAGCACTTTCACAGCATCATCTTTCAAGATTTGAAACAGCTCAACTGGAATTCCATCACCTCCACTAGCTTTGTTCATAATGATGCTTTCTAAGGCCCACTTGACTTCACATTCCAAGATGTCTGGCTCTAGATTAGTGATCACATCATCATGATTATCTGGGTCATGAAGATCTTTTTTGTACAGTTCTTCTGTGTATTCTTGCCACCTCTTCTTAATATCTTCTGCTTCTGTTAGGTCCAGACCATTTCTGTCCTTTATCGAGCCCATCTTTGCATGAAATGTTCCCTTGGTATCTCTAATTTTCCTGAAGAGATCTCTAGTCTTTCCCATTCTATTGTTTTCCTCTGTCTCTTTGCATTGATTGCTGAAGAAGCCTTTCTCATCTCTTCTTGCTTTTCTTTGGAACTCTGCATTCAGATGCTTATATCTTTCCTTTTCTCCTTGGCTTTTTGCCTCTCTTCTTTGCACAGCTATTTGTAAGGCCTCCCCAGACAGCCATTTTGCTTTTTTGCATTTCTTTTCCATGGGGATGGTCTTGATCCCTGTCTCCTGTACAGTCTCAGGGCAGTGTTCGTGTCAATTCCCTTGCACCTGAGGAGATCTTAGTCACTGCTTTGGCCAGTGGCTAGAGTGGAGGTAACTTCAGAGACCCAGCATAAAAATGACATGCGCTGCAATCTTCTTCTCTTGAAACGCTCATACTAGGAATCTGCCTATTGTGCTGTGAAGGAGCCCTAAGGCAGCCTAAGATGAAACCCACATGGAAACGAAGCAAGACCCCTTGCCTTCAACCTCCACCAAGTTCACAGTTGGCAACCATTATGCTGGTCCTGTGAGTGAGACACCGTAAATGTGGCTCCTGCCAGTCCTCCATGGATATGCTCCAATGGAGATGAGCCATCCCCAGTGAGCCCTGCCCATACCAAGAGAATGGATTGTTATTGTTCAATACTGTATTATAATGGAGTTTAATGATAATTAAATAGTTTTAAGCTTTATTAATCATTATCAATCTATATTAAACTCATCTACATTTTATATTTATATATAATTTAATATTTATGTATTATATAATATTAACACTAATATTAATTAGTTAATACTTAGAGTATAGTAAATACTATACCACATGATATTATAATTGATAATATCAATAGATTATAGTTCATAATAACTGAAGATTTCACTGTTTACCAAGCCTCTATTTGGGAAAAGTTACTGACCTTTTGAAAATTCTTAGCCTTGGTTTTTTCAGCTTTGAAATTGGGAATCATACTGATATTTGCCTCTTAATGATGTGGTAATAACTGGAATTAATATATAGCAAGGTGCTTGAGATGTAGTAAGAACTCAGTAGCTGTTGTGATGATAAGGAAAATGATGGTAATGATGCTAATGAGGAAGATGAAAGCAAAGATATCACTTTTACCTGGCCTACTTGTTTGCTGTATTATATTTTCAATATTATTTTTATGGGTCAGTTTATGTGAATAGACTAAAACTCAGAAATTTGGGGGATTTGTCCCATTTATTTTTGTATGTCAAGCACAATGTGCTCATTGGACTGTGGAAGAACAGGCAGTAGAGTGAAAAAGATAAATTCTGTTTTGGACTTCTGGGGTTTAGGATGTGAAGGCGATATCCCTATAACTTATATAAAAGTCCCTGGAAGCTTTGTACCTATGAAAAAAAAAGCAGAGATTTGAGTGATAATTGTAGACACTGTTGAGAAAATCTCTGTGGTGTATGACTGACAAGAATACAAGGCAGAATGCAGTAATTATTTCAAGCATAAGTTACAGAGCCTGAGGCTGAGAATATTAATTCTGAGTGAGAAGACAGACGACGACTGCCCGAAATTAGTGATACTAGACAAGCTTCTCTTTTGTGGTGGGTTCATGTCAAGGTATGCCAAAACCAATACAGTACTGTAAAGTAAAATAAAGTAAAAATAAAAATTAAAAAAAAAAATCTTGGAGACTCATTGGAAGTGACTGTTTGTTTTATTCAAATTTACTTTCCAAAGAACAGAATTAGATCAGATCTCCCCAGGTTAGTACTCAGAGATAAATGGAAAGTGAAGCTACACATTTTCAGTTTCAGAGTAGTTGGTAGTGGAGTAAGGAAGAGCTGTATGAAGTTGGGTAATTCTGTACAATGAAATGGGATCTCAGACTGTGAACCTCAATATTTTCTGGAATTTGAGTGAATTATCATAAATATTAGAAGTTCTCATTAAAATATAAATGTCTAATCACCAAATGTGGACATGAATGAATTCCTTGTGTTGTTTTTGTTATTATTGTTTATCTTTTTAACTTTAACATCATCTCTGCTTTGGCCATGTTATTATTATTTTTGCTTTTGTTGTTCTCAATTTAATGCTTGCAGTATTCTTTAATCTTCTAAGGTTTAGGGTAAAAATGGTCCCTGCTGTTACTGCTAAGTCACTTCAGTCGTGTCCAACTCTGCGACCCCATAGACGGTGGCCCACCAGGCTCCCCCGTCCCTGGGATTCTCCAGACAAGAACACTGGAGTGGGTTGCCATTTCCTTCTCCAATGCGTGAAAGTGAAAAGTGAAAGTGAAGTCACTCAGTCGTGTCTGACTCTTTACAACCCCGTGGGCTGCAGCCTACCAGACTCCTCTGTCCATGGGATTTTCCAGGCCAGAGTACTGGAGTGGGTGCCATTGCCTTCTCCGAAAATGGTCCCTAGTCTCTTTCTTAACTCACCAAAGTCTGGCTCCCTATTTTACCTATGATTAGTATGATCTGGCCTTATGATTTCACTTCAGGTATAATCGCCGATAACCTCCTATTTATAATTTCGGTTGACACATTCTTATGGAAAAGAATTGAAGCTTACAAAGAGGTCCAGAATGTTTCTTGTGTTTGTAACTATTTTTAGAGCATGAAAGTTAAAAGTGTTATAGGTCCTCTTATGAACAAAAGCAACAAAAATTATGTTAATCATGTTCTAAATCATCTGTCTCCTGTGTACACTGTCATTCCAAAAACATTTATTAGGTACTTTAGTACATGCTAGCACAGTTTTTATACAATGGGATATGTATAATCCTTGACAAAGTAGATGAGGTCCTTACTGTCTTGGAATTAATATTTGGGTACTCTAAAAATGTGATGTTTATTAAAGACACCTGGGCTGCTTGTTTAAAATTCAGATTACTAAGCCTCCATCCAGATCTCCTGCATCATAACCTGTGCTGAGGTCAGTCAGCAGAACAAGAAGTTCTAACACTGGGGCTCCAGAATCTTAGTTAGTGCTGTATGAAGCCTTTGAATGTGTTCTTCCTCTTTCTTCGTATAAGGAGCTCAGACCTCCCTCTTACCTATATGTGCATTGCTCTTCATAATTTGCCTCTTCAAAGTTCTTCCTGTAAATTTAATTCGCTGCTCCATAGCTGACTCTTTCCTCCTCTAAATTGTTAGCACCTAAGGACTTCCCAACCGATCTGCAAATTAATCCAGTATGAACCTGAGCAGGCTCTTTTATTTATCTTAAAATAGTTCTTCTTCTGTTTGTATTCTCTCTGTTTCTGATTTAAATTCCATAAATGCACGGGCATGTGTATGATGCGCCCATAGCCAGTCCAACAGCCTAGCCAAGTGTTTGTGACATAGTGTGTCTTCAGCATATAATTACTGATTGGCTGAACCATGAGTCAAGTATCACATAAGCTCAATTATAAACCCAGTGCTAGCTGTGACTTGTGTTGTGATAAAGGACAAGTCACTCAATCTCCTTCAACTTTGGCTTTTTCATCTGTCGAACTGTGTACACCTGAGGGCCCTTGCATCTCCATGCTGTGAGATTGATGGTTTGAAAAATGTGGGGAAAAAAAATCAGCTTTTCCTGAATTGTCAGCAGTGGAGAAAACTAGAAGAAGCAGTATTTTATTTCAAAGGAAACAATCCCAAATAAATATGCTGGATGAACAGTTAAACTGGGCCTTCACCTCACACTGTGTAAAATTGCTCTAGTGCAATAAACACTTAAATCACTCTCTCTGAACCAAGTATTTTAGTGATAAAGAATTTGTCACTTTAGTTTCAACACAAGTTATTCAGAATTGCTGCTGCTAAGTCGCTTCAGTCGTGTCCGACTCTGTGCAACCCCATAGACGGCAGCCCAGTGCCCCATCCCTGCGGTTCTCCAGGCAAGAACACTGGAGTGGGTTGCCATTTCCTTCTCCAATGCATGAAAGTGAAGTCACTCAGTCATGTCTGACCCTCAGTGACCCCATGGACTGCAGCCTTCTAGGCTCCTCCGTCCATGGGATTTTCTAGGCAAGAGTACTGGAGTGGGGTGCCGTTGCCTTCTCCGAATTGAGCTACTAGTTAACTTTCTTGATTTAACTAAACCACCCAGTGAAAATATTCAAGAAAAGAATAAATATATTTGATGAATATTATTTCTTGAAAGATATTCTTTCTTATTACCCTATTTTCTTAGATATGTTTCAGCAAAAATTTTAAACTTTTTTTAAAAAGATTTTTTTTTTTTTTTGAGCTTCCATTTTACTTTATTTTACTTTACAGTACTCTATTGGTTTTGGCATACATTGACAAGTGAAGGGTAATTGCTTTACAAAGTTGTATTGGTTTCTGCTGTATAATAACGTGAATTAGCCATAAGTATGTGTGTGTGTGTATATTATATAATATATATGTGTGTGTGTGTGTTATATAATATATATGTGTGTGTGTGTGTTTTAGTCATTCAGTGGTGTTTGACTCTTTGTGACCCCATGGACTGTTGCTCGCCAGGCTCCTCTGTCCATCTGGAATTCTCCAGATAAGAATACTAGCATAGTTGTTTGTCAGTTGCTTCATTTGCTATTATTTTCTCCATTCAGAGGGTTGTCTTTTCACCTTGCTTATAGTTTCCTTTGTTGTGCAGAAGCTTTTAATTTTAATTAGATCCCATTTGTTTATATTTGCTTTTATTTCCAGTATTCTGGGAGGCGGATCATTGAGGATCCTGCTGTGATTTATGTCGGAGAGTGTTTTGCCTATGTTCTCCTCTAGGAGTTTTATAGTTTCTGGTCTTACATTTAGATCTTTAATCCATTTTGAGTTTATTTTTGTGTGTGGTGTTAGAAAGTGATCTAGTTTCATTCTTTTACAAGTGGTTGACCAGTTTTCCCAGCACCACTTGTTAAAGAGATTGTCTTTACTCCATTGTATATTCTTGCCTCCTTTGTCAAAGATAAGGTGTCCATATGTGTGTGGATTTATCTCTGGGCTTTCTATTTTGTTCCATTGATCTATATTTCTGTCTTTGTGCCAGTACCACACTGTCTTGATGACTGTGGCTTTGTAGTAGAGCCTGAAGTCAGGTAAGTTGATTCCTCCAGTTCCATTCTTCTTTCTCAAAATTGCTTTGGCTATTCGAGGTTTTTTGTATTTCCATACAAATCTTGAAATTATTTGTTCTAGTTCTGTGAAAAATACCGCTGGTAGCTTGATAGGGATTGCATTGAATCTGTAGATTGCTTTGGGTAATATATTCATTTTCACTATATTGATTCTTCCAATCCATGAACATGGTATATTTCTCCATCTATTAGTGTCCTCTTTGATTTCTTTCATCAGTGTTTTATAGTTTTCTATATATAAGTCTTTAGTTTCTTTAGGTAGATATATTCCTAAGTATTTTATTCTTTTCGTTGCAATGGTGAATGGAATTGTTTCCTTAATTTCGTTTTCTACTTTCTCATTATTAGTGTATAGGAATGCAAGGGATTTCTGTGTGTTGATTTTATATCCTGCAACTTTACTATATTCATTGATTAGCTCTAGTAATTTTCTGGTGGAGTCTTTAGGGTTTTCTATGTAGAGGATCATGTCATCTGCAAACAGTGAGAGTTTTACTTCTTCTTTTCCAATTTGGATTCCTTTTATTTCTTTTTCTGCTCTGATTGCTGTGGCCAAAACTTCCAGAACTATGTTGAATAGTAGTGGTGAAAGTGGACATCCTTGTCTTGTTCCTGACTTTAGGGGAAATGCTTTCAATTTTTCACCATTGAGGATAATGTATGTTCAATGCAGGATGCAGGACGCTTGGGGCTGGTGTATGGGGATGATCTGGAGGGATGATATGGGGTGGGAGGTGGGAGGGGGGTTCATGTTTGGGAGTTCGTGTAAAAAAATAAATACAAAAAAAAAAAGAAAAAAAAAAAAAAAGAAGAAGAATACTAGCATAGGTTACCATTTCCTTCTCCAGGGTATCTTTCTGACCCAGGGATCAAACCCAGTCTCCTGCATTACAGTCAGATTCTTTACTATCTGAGCCACCAGGAAAGCCTATACATATATATACTGATTGCTTCCCTTTTGAGCCTCCCTCCTGCCCCTCTGTTTCACAGAGCACCAGGCTGAGCTCCCTGCATTATACAGCAACTTCCCTAGTTATCTGTTTTGCACATGGTGATGTATATGTTTCAGTGCTACTCTCTCACTGTGTCCCACCCTCTGCTTCCCCTGCTCTGTCCACAAGTCTGTTCTCTATGTCTGCACTGCGATTCCTGCCTTGCAAGTAGCTTCATCTGTACCATTTTTCTAGATTCCATACGTATTTAATACTTGGTTTTATCTTTCCAACTTACTTCACTCTATATAACAGGCTCTAGGTTCATCTACTAGTTCAGCTCACTCAAATTTACTCCATTTTATGGCCGAGTAATATTCCATTGTATATATATCCCACAACTGCTTTATCCATTCATCTGTCAATGGACATCTATGTTGCTTTCATGTCCTGGCTATTGTAAATAATGCTGCAGGGAACATTGGGGGTACACATGGCTTTTTAAATTATGATTTTCTCAGGGTATGTGCCCAGTGATGGGATTACTAGATCATATGGTAGTTTTATTCCTATCTTGAGTAATTATATATCCTATTATGATCTTGAAATCAGTTTAATAAATTCCACTAATGGGAATACCCAGTTACAGGATATTTTCATTTATACAAAGAAGAAATTAACCTGATATTTTCTTCCAGTATCCATGCTTTTGAATCTGGGAAAATCTGTATGAAAAATACTTGCAAATATTTCCCTCAAGGTGCAACTAGAGTTAGTTTCCACATTACCACTCCAGCCAGAAATTCACAAAATTCTGAGATCATGTGAAACCATTCATGTTAATGGGGAAATGTTTATACTATAGGTAGCAGAAACAGGCTTTTTCTTGGATGATATACTGTTCTGAACTTTATTTATGGTATTGTCAATAAGAGCAGCAGTAAGTATTTCTTTGTGTTTTAGAATAAATTCAGTGCATAAAAATGTGTCTTTCTGAACATGCATTTTCCTTTGAAATTGTATGTGTTCATGAGTTTTATTTGCTTCAGTTCAGTGCAGTCGCTCAGTCGTTGTCCAGCTTTTTGTGACCCCATGAACCACAGCATACCAGGCCTCCCTGTCCATCACCAACTCCCACAGTCCAACCAAACCCATGTCCGTTGAATCGGTGATGCCATCCAACCATCTCATCCTCTGTTGTCCCATTTTCCTCCTGCCCCCAATCCCTCCCAGCATCAGGGTCTTTTCCAATGAGTCAGCTCTTCACATCAGGTGGCNACCAACTCCCACAGTCCAACCAAACCCATGTCCGTTGAATCGGTGATGCCATCCAACCATCTCATCCTCTGTTGTCCCATTTTCCTCCTGCCCCCAATCCCTCCCAGCATCAGGGTCTTTTCCAATGAGTCAGCTCTTCACATCAGGTGGCCAAAGTATTAGAGTTTCAGCTTCAACATCAGTCCCTCCAGTGAACACCCAGGACTGATCTCCTTCAGGATGGACTGGTTTTGTTTGCTTAGTCAACAGTTTAAAAGTTTTAAGAAGTAAAATCTGTTTATCCTGTGTAGGAATTCTGAGGTATGATAGAAAAAGCTATAGTTTTCATTGAGATTGACTTGTCAAAATATATCCTATTCCCAGATTATTAGTTGAAACCAAGAAGGGTAGTTATTTCTCCTACCAAGTATTTGTTTAGAATATTACTGGTATAGAGGAAATACAGTAATCCAAGCCTATGAGACATGAGAAGGGTCAGCTGGGGACATCTGCCAAGTTTTCTTGTTCATTACAAAGAGACATAGGAAGAAATCATTGCCTCTTCTTTCTCTGGGTGTTGAGGCATGCAAATGCTGCAGCTGACCTGTGACCATCACTGAGAAGCTAGTGGCACAGCTGAGAGATGAAGAGAACCTGCATCTTCAGTGGCGTCGTTGGATTGGATGGTGCCTGCATCCCAGGCTAACACCCTCAACTTCTTGCAATGTGAGATAGTAAATTTCAGCTAATCTGAGTCTGCTTTTTCCTGCCTGTAGTTGAAAACTGCCTAGCAAATAAAGAATAGATAATGAAACCTTAGGGGTGAAATAGAATAGTCCAAAAGGACAAAATAAAGCTAGAGCAAAGATAGAATGTTAAAGAGAGAAACAGCTAAATGTGAAAAGAGTGAAGTATCCAAAGGCTTAATCCAAGAAAGTACCATATACAGTTAACTGAACAGTGTTCAATGTTGAGCATCATATGGTTGGTCTTTATTGCTTTTGCACTCTGATGTGAGATGTTGGAGAGAGGTATTAATCAAATTTATTCCATGCAGTTTTATTTTATTAACAACTATGAGGATAGGTTAAAACTATGGATGTTACTTCTAATACTATGGATAATATGTTTGAAAAATTAATTGCACATAGAATAAATAAATCATCTACAGCTGTGAGGTTATTGGTTCCTTTTCCCATTTTTTTCATAGTTGTTATATTGCAGATGTATTTAAGATCAGATCATTATAAGGGTGACATTAATTTGTTTTATAATTTTGTGACTCTGGAACTGAGAATAAATTCATTTTCTTCTGGTGAGATTAAGTGTTTTAAAGGATTCAAAAATGAAAGTGTCAAGTCTGATTTCTATAGTTATTTTTCTCCTTAATAATAAATTTCCAAAAAGATTAACTATGTCTATTCCATTTTTATCTTTACTTTGTTAAATGATTTCAGTCACAGGAGACTTAAAAAATAAGTCAGGCTCAATTACTTAGGAGTTGGACCAAATTATACTGAGAGAAGAGTTTGGAGAATTTTTGCTTTGCAGACAACAAATTAAATATTTTTATTAAATTTGATTTCATGGAGCACAGACTGATACTTTCACATTTATTTCTTTATTGGAATGAAGCATGTTTCATGAGAAGTTAAGAGGGTGAGAACATAAAAGTTAAAATCCTGCCATTGTCACATCCATAGCTCAAGGAAGCAAAATAAACTTTCTGTAAAGTAATCAAAACTGTAATAAATTACACCTTTAGATTTTTACTGCAAGTACATTTTAATTCACTCATTTAAAGAGACGAAGATTATAGCAATACTAATTGGTTATGATGTGTGGATGTGGATTGGAGGGTTAAGACTGAGAGAAGAAAGACGACATAAGGAACTTGAGGTGAGGATTTGGACTAGGATTTGGCAAGGCAACTGGATGGGTAGAACCAAAATGAGAGATGAAAGATTGACTTCACAAGTGAGCAGAAGGAAAGGAGGATGAGTTAAGTGAGAAACAGGAAACCAAACAAAAGACAATCCAATCTGGAAGGGGGCCTGGTCTTGGTGGAAACCCTAGTTTATTCTCAAGACACTCATGATGTAAAAGATGGGTTGGCCAAGAAGTCCAAGCTTTCAAGCTGCAGGTAGAATTCAGGGCTCTAGTCAGGTGCGTGCAGTTGTGGGGGCTGTCTGAGCTCTGCTGATAGCTAAAGAATTTCAATTCAACTCAACAAACTTTGCCTGGATGCCTCGTCTATTTCAGAGAGATATGGGAAAGTGACTAAAAGTGAAGATGCAGGAAGTAGCAGAGGCTTGAGCCTCAGAACTGTTTCTTTGATCAGCCTGCCTCCAGCCCCTCCTCAGTCTCATTGACTCCACTAGCGTTTGGTAAAAATTTCAGGGTGTTTATTCTCCTTAGAAACTTATAGTTGCTTTCTTTTTTTCCCTCCCTCTCTTTTTGCCTTCTTCCCTCCCTCCCTTCCTTCCCCTCCCACCTCTTCCTCTTCCACATCCCTCTGCTGATGGACCTTTTTTTTTTTTTTTTCTGGTGCCTGTTTTCTTAAAGGTGTTTTCAACCCTCTAAAGGACCTAGCTAAATGTGAGTGTGTCAGTTCTGCATTTTATTTGACTCCAAGGCTTAACCTCTTTCCCTAAGAAGAACTATTAGAATCAAAACTCTCGGTTGAACAGTGAGGCAGGTCTATATCTCTGAGTGTCTATGGTTCTGCAGCTTCCCCAAAACTGGCTGTCAGAGCCCATTCCACCCTTGGCTCTGGTGACTTTCTCATGTTGTTGTAAGAGGAGCCATNTAGCTACATGTGAGTGTGTCAGTTCTGCATTTTATTTGACTCCAAGGCTTAACCTCTTTCCCCAAGAAGAACTATTAGAATCAAAACTCTCGGTTGAACAGTGAGGCAGGTCTATATCTCTGAGTGTCTATGGTTCTGCAGCTTCCCCAAAACTGGCTGTCAGAGCCCATTCCACCCTTGGCTCTGGTGACTTTCTCATGTTGTTGTAAGAGGAGCCATGCAGTTGAGTGATGCACTTTCTCGTGCCCTTTCCAGCATTGATAGGTATTTTATATTGAAATGGGCTTCCCTGGTGGCTCAGATGGTAAAACGTCTGCCTACAATGCAGGAGACCTGGTTTCGATCCCTGGGTCGGGAAGATACCCTGGAGAAGGAAATGGCAACCCACTCCAGCATTCTTGCCTGGAAAATCGATTTTCTGTTTTAGGTCATACTTCTGAAATCAGAAATCTATATTGGGGAAGTTAATCCAATACAAGCTGATTTTCCAATGATATATTTTAGACTTTCTATAGCTATTGGAAAAATACTATGGAAGAACAAAAAAAGCATACAGTTAGACTTTTGGCATCTTAACTTGATGCATATTTTGGTTTGTTTTGATTAAATTAGCTTAAATAATTTTGTCTTTGTTTTTCTAAATAACATTTATTTAAATGTCTGTTGATGCTGGGGGTTTTTTTCCCTCCCTATTTTCTATAAACTTTCTAACAATTGGAAATAGAATATTTTCTGTCAGGTAGATATTCAAAATTCTAAATTTCTAAGTTATCTTTTTATAAGTCATTTACCCCTGTTTGTAAGATAATTAATCTGGTCAAATGTTTCACAAATATTCATGGCAGTGGGCAGATACTGTTCTGGGCACAATATTTTTGTTTATTCAGTTGTTAATAAACTTACCAATATCACAGCATTACAGCATTTATATTCTTCTGGAACAGACACATTATTTACTTATTTCAGTTGGAATTTCTTTTGTGAATGATAATAAAGATACCTTTGGAAACTGTATCTTAAAGTAAAGTATAGCTTACTTTGAGGCACCGGAGTTTTTTTAATTGGACTTTGTTTTTTAAAGAAGTTTTAGGTTTATAGCAAAATTGAAGGGAAAATACAGAGGGTCCCTCATACCCCTCACTCTTCTCTAACATTATCAACATTCCCCATGAGAGAAGTATATTGATTGCAATTAATGAACCTATGTGGACACTTATTCATTATCACACAAAGTACTTAGTTTACATTAGAGTTTACGGTTGACATTATATGTTCTGTGGGTTTTGACAAGTGTGTAATTTATTCACCATTAAATATCCTAGAGAGCAATTTCACTACCCTAAAAATCCTCTGTGCTTGGCCTATTCATCCTTCACTCCCATCTAACCCCAATAAGCACAAATAATTTTGGTGTCTCTATAGTTTTACTCTTTCAAAAATGCAATATAGTTGAAGTCATACAGTATATAGCCTTTTCACTTGTTTCCTTCAATTAATAATACATGTTTTTGATTCTTCCAAATCATTTCCTTGTTTGATGGCTCATTTCTTTTAAGCATTGGATTATATTCGGATAGACCATAATTTATTGATACATTTCATCTATTGAAAGCACTTTGGTTGCTTCCAAGTTACAATTATGAATAAAGCTGCTATAAACATTTTTGGACAGATTTTTTCAAGGTTGTAAGTTTTCAACTGATGTGGATTAACCAAGGAGAGTTAGTGGTGGATCACATTGTAAGGGTATGTTTAGTTTTGTAAGAAACTGCTAAGCCTTCTTCCAAAAGCAGTTGTACCATTTTGCATTCTCAGTCAGCAATGAATGAGACTTTCTGTTGCTCCACATCCTTGTCAGCGTTTAGTGTTGTCAGTGTTTTTTGGATTCTGGCTTGTTTGTAAGATAATTAATCTGGTCAAATGTTTCACAAATATTCATGGCAGTGGGCAGATACTGTTCTGGGCACAATATTTTTGTTTATTCAGTTGTTAATAAACTTACCAATATCACAGCATTACAGCATTTATATTCTTCTGGAACAGACACATTATTTACTTATTTCAGTTGGAATTTCTTTTGTGAATGATAATAAAGATACCTTTGGAAACTGTATCTTAAAGTAAAGTATAGCTTACTTTGAGGCACCGGAGTTTTTTTAATTGGACTTTGTTTTTTAAAGAAGTTTTAGGTTTATAGCAAAATTGAAGGGAAAATACAGAGGGTCCCTCATACCCCTCACTCTTCTCTAACATTATCAGCATTCCCCATGAGAGAAGTATATTGATTGCAATTAATGAACCTATGTGGACACTTATTCATTATCACACAAAGTACTTAGTTTACATTAGAGTTTACGGTTGACATTATATGTTCTGTGGGTTTTGACAAGTGTGTAATTTATTCACCATTAAATATCCTAGAGAGCAATTTCACTACCCTAAAAATCCTCTGTGCTTGGCCTATTCATCCTTCACTCCCATCTAACCCCAATAAGCACATATAATTTTGGTGTCTCTATAGTTTTACTCTTTCAAAAATGCAATATAGTTGAAGTCATACAGTATATAGCCTTTTCACTTGTTTCCTTCAATTAATAATACATGTTTTTGATTCTTCCAAATCATTTCCTTGTTTGATGGCTCATTTCTTTTAAGCATTGGATTATATTCGGATAGACCATAATTTATTGATACATTTCATCTATTGAAAGCACTTTGGTTGCTTCCAAGTTACAATTATGAATAAAGCTGCTATAAACATTTTTGGACAGATTTTTTCAAGGTTATAAGTTTTCAACTGATGTGGATTAACCAAGGAGAGTTAGTGGTGGATCACATTGTAAGGGTATGTTTAGTTTTGTAAGAAACTGCTAAGCCTTCTTCCAAAAGCAGTTGTACCGTTTTGCATTCTCAGTCAGCAATGAATGAGACTTTCTGTTGCTCCACATCCTTGTCAGCGTTTAGTGTTGTCAGTGTTTTTTGGATTCTGGCTATTTTGATTGGTGTGTATCTTGTTTTAATTTGCAATTCCTCAATCTTGTGGAATGTTGAGCATCTTTCTATATGCTAATTTTCCATCTGTATATCTTCTTTGGTGAGGTGTTTGTTCCTGTCTTTTGCCTATTTTTTTTTTATTGCATTGTTCATTTTAATTTATTTGGCATTTTAAGAGGTTTTTTATTTTGCTTTTGTTTTATATTTTCTGGATAAACAATGCTTTATCAGATGTGTCTTTTGCAAACATCTTCTCCCAGTCTGTCATTTATCTTCTCATACTCTTGACAGCCTTTCACAAAGCAGAAGTCTTTAATTTTACTGAAGTTGTGCTTATCAATTATTTCTTTCATGGATCATACCATTGGTGTTGTGTCTAAAAAGTAAGTCACTTCCATACCTGAAGTCATCTAGATTTTCTCCTATGTTATCTTCTAGGATTTCACAGAATTGTGTATTAAATTTAGGTCTGTAACCCATTTTGTGTTTGTGAAGGGTATAAAATCTGTCTAGATTTTTTCTTTCTTTCTTTCTTTCTTTTGTATGTGGATGCCTAGTTGTTCTCACACTATTTGTTGAAAAGACAATCTTTGCTCCATTGTATTGCTTTTGCTCCTCTGTGAAAGGTCAGTTGATTATATGTGATTCTAATGCTTGGCTCTTCATTCTGTTCCATTGATCTATTTGCTCTTTCTTTCTCAGATACCACACTGTCTTGATTACTTTGGCTTTATAGTAAGTCTTGAAGTTGGGTAGTTGTCAGTTCTCCAACTGTGTTCAATATTTAGCTATCTATTCTGTGTCTTTAGCCTTTCACTGTGTAAACGTTAGAATCTGTTTGATGATATCTCTAAGATAACTTGCTGGGATTTTGATTGGGATTGTGTTGAGTCTATAGATCAAGTTGGGAAGAGCTAACATCATGACAAGCATGGGTTCTTCCAATCCATGGCATAAAATATCTATTTGTTCCTCTTATTTCCTTCACCCAGAGTTTTGTGCTTTTCTCAGGTAGAACCAGATTTATGTAAATTTATACCAAACCTTTTCATTTCTGGATGCTAATGTAAATTTTGTTTGTACTTCAAATTCGACTTGTTCATTGCTGGTATGTAGGGAAATGATTGACTTGTGTATTAACCCTGAATTCTGCAACCTTGCTAGAGTCACTTGTTATTCAGAGATTAAATTAATCTGTTGGACAGACTACATAGATGGACTATATAGATGGGCTTCCCTGGTGGCTCAGATGGTAAAGCGTCTGCCTACAATGCTTCAATCCCTGAGTCAGGAAGATCTCCTGGAGAGAGAAGGAAATGGCCACCCACTCCAGTATTCTTGCCTGGAAAATCCCATGGACAGAGGAGCCTGATAGGCTACAGTCCATGGGGTCACAGAGAGTCAGAAACAATTGAGTGACTTCACTTTCCTACATAGATAGTCATGGCATATGTAAACCAAGTTTGTTTCTTCCTTCCCCATCTGTATACCTTTTATTTCCTTTTCTTTTAAATTGCAGTAGCTAGAACTTCCCATGGAACATTAAAAAGGTGTGGTTGGAGGGTGTGTCCTTGGATTGTTCCTGGTCCTACTGGGAAAACTGCTAGTTCCTCATGAGGTTCCTTTTCACAGCTAACTAGATTTTGAGCATATTCTATGTGCAGAACCTAAGTGTTTTACATGCATCACTAATTTCAGTTCTAATACCCGACTACTGTCTGCAAAACTTGATCAAGAAGAAAATTTGCAGAAGGAGGTATTCCATTATTTCATGTTGATCCACTGCAGAATTATTAATGTGAAATTTGCAAGACTCAATTTATCACAAAATCTTCTCTATACCCAAATATCACCTCAAAATGAAGATAAAATTACTTCATTGAATTTTTGAGAACTTACAAATATTTCCCTTTATCAACAGCATCTATTTTTGAATATATAAAAGAAATGTGAGTAAATAAAATGCTTATGGAAGTACAGTGGTTTTCTCTATCAGTATATGTGTTCACCGGCCATATTTTAATGCTTAAAATGTTGCCACTGTTTGATAATTATATGTATTTTCCCGAAAATAAACTAAATATTCAAATTGAAAGTTCTTTAAAGTATTTATTAACAAATAAAATTTTGTCTAAAACTTGGGAAAGAGTCTCAGTGGCTTCTAAATCATATATTGACTTTACACATAAACAGTAAGTTAAAAAAATACATATAAATCAAAAGGCAGAAAATGTCATATCACTGTAACTTTTAATGGAACATCTAGAAAAATTTGTGTGCTTAAAAAAAAAATTCTTGGATAAGGATGGGTAGGGACAATACTTTTTCTTAGGTTAAAGAATTTCACAATATTTATACTACATGAAGAGCAGTGTCTCTTGCAAACCCAGTTTTCTGCCATAAACAAAGGGAGAGTTATTTCTCTGGCTTTAATTCATTTATTTTTCTAAAATGTGCTGCATGGCTTCAACATTATCGCAGACAAACAATTATTGTGAGAAATGGAAAGTGACAACCTGTTTAATGTCTTGCACCATATTTTTCGGCAGGCCAGAGTCTGTATCTCAAGTGAATAAAATATGATGGAATACACTGAACTCTGTCATCAGTTTGCCAAGATGGTACAAAATGATTGTGACTTATTCACACAATGATTTAAAGTACAATACCATTAATAACCAGTTAGATATCTAAGACAGGCATATTTAAAATTTTTATGACATTTTATATTTATTAAAATAGAAGCTCACTAGAAGCCTTTGCAACCCACTCCAGTATTCTTGCCTGGAGAATCCCAGGGATGGGGGAGCCTGGTGGGATGCCGTCTATGGGGTCACACAGAGTCGGACACGACTGAAGTGACTTAGCAGCAGCAGCAGCAGAAGCCTTTGGGAGGACATTCCCTGGCAGTCTAGGGATAGGACTCCATGCTGCCATTGCCGTGGGCATGGATTCGATCCCTGGTTAGGGAACGAAGATTCTACAAGCAGCTTGGCTGGGTCAAAAAATAAATAAATTAAATAAAGTAACTTTAAAAAAGCCTTTGAACACTTTAGGAACATGAACTAGAAAATTAAAACTGCTACTCGTTGGCCTGGTTGTTGAATAGGACCACAGGACACCTTACTCCTGATAACCTTCTTAAAATAGTTTTTAAGAGCCAGATAACTCATGGCTTCCCTCACCTCCCATTTTTTGGTCTAGGTTTGCAGAAAGCTCAGACCTAATTTTGGAGGAGGCAATGGCACCCCACTCCGGTACTCTTGCCTGGAAAATCCCATGGACGGAGGAGCCTGGTGGGCTGCAGTCCAAGGGGTCCCTAAGAGTCGGCACGACTGAGCGACTTCACTTTCACTTTTCACTTTCATGCGTTGGAGAAGGAAATGGCAACCCACTCCAGTATTCTTGCCTGGAGAATCCCAGGGACAGAGGAGCCCGGTGGGCTACTTCTCTAGGTTGCACAGAGTCGGACACGACTGAAGCAACTTAGCAGCAACAGCAGCAGACCTAATTTTGCTTATGCTTTTTGTAATTTTGTGCTTATTTGCAACAGCCATTTCTAGGCTATTTCTTCTAGGATACTATTTCCTTCTTTATTTTAGCGGATATTTACCATGTGTAAAAGGACATTCCTAGCAGGAAGAATTTAAGCAATTATGTAAACATATGTATGTAAAGGGAAATAGCTAAGAGAAATATGCTAAGATATTTATTTGCAAGTAGTTTCTTGACAGTCTTGAAAATAACACAAACTCTGTCCTTCAACTCCCTTTTCTGTAAAATGGGCATCAAACTTATCTTGCAAGGCTACAATGAGAATTAGGGTAGAAATTGCCTGTAAACATGTTTTGCAAATAAAATAGCCTTATAAATATTAATGACAGCCGCCTCTGAGTATTTTTTTGAGCTCTTATTTTCATATCAAAGATTTTGGTAATCTTATGGCTTAACCCAGATTGTTTTCTACTAGTGTGTGAAATAATAGAAATTCTATAAACTCTTAAAGCTTCAGTTCTGTTCCTCTGAATTGGGGAAAACAAGTACAACGACCTCCTAGAACATCTGAGAGAATTAGAGGAGAAGATGTCTATAAACCTTGGCACATTATAAGTGCTTGAGAAATGCTAGCTGTTGTTATCGCTAACTACTGTATCTCAATAAAACCTTGATACTTAGATTAAGATCATTTCTCTCAATTCATAGATTAAAGAGCTGAAGTAAAAAGAGGCTAAGTAATTTGCCTAAGTTCACTCAGTTAATAAGCAACTAAGTAAAGTGTTAGTTTCCATAGTTCCAAAATCTTCACTTTCCCTTCTATGTTACATGTTTCCATTGCTTTTTTTTTGCTTCCTAAGTCAAGTTTAAATTCTTCTGCTGCTTTTCAAAGTCCTTCCAAGCCAGGACCCACCCTCCTTATCCAACTTCATTTCCCTTGCCAATAATAACCCATTAACTCAGGCCCCAACTTCCATATTTTATAAAAGGGTTCCATGTAGATTTGCCACAAGCAGCTAATTTGTCATAACTTCTAAGCATATTATATCCCCGGGACAAGGCTGGAAAAATAACGTCTGGGCCCTTGAAGATATTTCTTTGCCTTGCTGTTGTCACAGCTAAATGGAGTGATTCATTAGCCCTGGTGAGGAATGCCTGACTGTCATTCTTAGAAGATATTACAGTTACTATGCAGTAGCAAGTCAATAGTCAAAGAAAATTGAAATCTCTCCCTTCTTGGAACTCCCTCAGTACTTCGGGTTGACAATTCTCACAGCCCTTATCAGGCAGAGCTTTGTGGTGTGGCTATTTCTGCACTCACACAGCTCAGCCCGCTACCAGGCTCCACTCTGAGAGAGGAGACAAGTGTATTTCCCTGTCTCTAACTGGGCCTGGGACTGTGAAGGTGATATGCGATTGTTTACACTGAAATGAAACCATTCCTGAAACACAGCTTTTCTTTCTCCTTTTTAAAAGAAACTACATTTTTTGACCACCTTCCTTGTTCCAGTGTGCACACATGCTCAGTCATGTCTGACTCTTTGTAACTCCATGGACTGTAGCCGACCAAGGCTTCTCTGTCCTTGAAGTTTCCCAGGCAAGAATAGTGTAGTGGATTGCTATTTCCTCCTCCAGGGGATCTTCCCAACCCAGGAATCAAATCCATGTCTTCTGCACTGGCAGGTGGATTCACACCACTGTGCCACCTGGGAAGGCTCCTTGTTTCAGACAAGGGACTAAATGACTTATGTATCCCACTGAATGATCTCCCTGAACCCCAGAACAAGCTTATGAGATGTATCCCTCCTGTGTCTGTGATCTTGGCTAGCATGAGCACTTCCTTGTTGGTAAATTCACCTCCTATTCTTCTGTTCTTCTGGTGGCTAAGAAAGTAACAGAAGCCCTTAAAATGAGAGAAAGATACAATTTCAAAAGCAAACAATCTAAATTAAGCTCTTCAGCTGGCCTTCAAGTGTTTCTCCATGTGTTGGCCTCAGAAAACAGCGGATTCAGAGAGATATTGAACAAGAATGTCTATGGGTGATTTAACATAAAATTAAAATGCAGGTTCCCAGGCCCCGCCTCTGATTTACGTGATCAGAAACTTTGGGATGAGCTGTAGAGCACTTAAGGTAGTCTGGACGCACACATAAGACCAAATCTCTGTTATCAGTCAAAATGGGCTTAGGCGTGCTCCAGTAAGAAATCGTGTCAAAACCTCAGTGACCGAGTGGAAGCACGATGCAAGCAAAGTTAAAATGTGAGTGAGATTTAAACTCTCACTGCCACCACCTGCTGAGGGAATGAATAACTCTCCAGGGGGAAGCCCCATGTGGCGACCCAGTGATCTTAGCTATACTGATCCTGCGGCACCTTCATTTCAATACAAGATGAGGGACGACATAGTGTCAGAAGAAGGGAACTTGCCTACACAGGGAGTTAAGAAGCAATAGTCCATGCTTACAACCTTCACAAAGAAGGGGAGAACTGGAAAAGCTAGTGATCACCTTAAGACCAAATCTCTGTTATCAGTCAAAATGGGCTTAGGCGTGCTCCAGTAAGAAATCGTGTCAAAACCTCAGTGACCGAGTGGAAGCACGATGCAAGCAAAGTTAAAATGTGAGTGAGATTTAAACTCTCACTGCCACCACCTGCTGAGGGAATGAATAACTCTCCAGGGGGAAGCCCCATGTGGCGACCCAGTGATCTTAGCTATACTGATCCTGCGGCACCTTCATTTCAATACAAGATGAGGGACGACATAGTGTCAGAAGAAGGGAACTTGCCTACACAGGGAGTTAAGAAGCAATAGTCCATGCTTACAACCTTCACAAAGAAGGGGAGAACTGGAAAAGCTAGTGATCACCTGGAAAATATACCCTAGGCAAGACTGTTCATGTCCCCACAAGCACATGTCACCCTTCTAGAAACCTCTAATTTATTCTCTAGTTTAATGACATCCTAGAGTGGCAGGTGAGTGAGGTACGTCAATTAACATGTGCCTCTTCCAGCTTCATTTCAAGAGCACTTCAGATCTCAGCAGAGGAGAGCCAGAGCAAAAAGTAACCATCATCTGCCTCATTGTTTTCTTTTCTTTGTGTTTCTATGTCAAGAAAAGGAACTAGGGGTAGAATTTTCCTCAGGGGATGTTCAAAATGGTGGAAAGAAGCTAATGTCACCAGGAAACCCTGAAGGAAACCTCCTGCTGATGCATGCTTACCTGGAACCACTTCTAGACCCTAGAGATGACTCAAGGGTGGTTCCCTGGCAGGATCTGGGAGTTGGCCCACCATTCACTCTTTTGTTCTTTCCCTCTCCACCCCAGAGTTTTCTTACTCTTTGGTTTACCATGGAAATAGCAACAACTCTACACAGTTTTTCTGTCTCTCCCATCTTTCTAAAGGAAGCACATATACCCTCTTGTTTGCTGCTTACAAAAGAGAAATAGCCACAGGTCAAAAAAAAAAATGAGGAAAGAAAGTGTAAGAAAATCCTTGCCTTAGGAATAAGCCCAAATAAAATGGAGGTCACATAAAGACTTTAATTGGAGGATAATTACTTTAGAATATTGTGTTGGTTTCCGTAAAGGCATGTGTTGATTTGCCTTAACCTTCTCTCTCCTCCAGGAGGAAGGGACCACATATTCTTTGGCTAAGCAGAGGCTGAATGGAGGAGAGGATCAGTGAACAGAAGACAGAGGCCGACTGTATTTCCAATTACATCTCAGGAGGAGGCCCGACACTCTAGAAGGACCTCTATAATTTGGTAAGTTTACTCTTCTTTCTCCTCTCAAGGTAAGAAATGGCCTCCCATGCTTCAGCCAGACTTGGATGTACTATGTGTGTACGGGTGTGTTCATATTAGAACACTCTATGAGAGAGGAAGGAGAGTGCTGGGAATTGGTGTGACCTAAAAGGTGGGCCTGGGTGTAACCATGAGGCAGGCTCCATGGCAGCTCCAAGAGCAAGTGACAGAGCCATATAACCTTTTTCCAATTTCAAAAACTTTTTGCAATAACCACCCAAAGTCTAATTTTCAATATAACTGATGCCTTAATATAACTTAACCTTAATAGTGCTTCCTTTCCTTCTCTGATGGTTGTTGTTCAATGGCTGAATCTGACTCTTTGAGACCCCATGGACTGCAGTATGCCAGGCTCCTTTGTCATCCACTATCTCCCAGAGTTTGCTCAGATTCATGTCCATTGAGTCAGTGACACTATCTAACCATCTCATCCTTTGCCACCCACTTCTCCTTTTGTCTTCAATCCTTTCCAGAATCCAATGAGTCAGCTCTTCGCATCAGGTGGGAGCTTCAGCTTCAGCAACGGTCCTTCCAATGAATATTCAAGTTGATTTCCTTTAGGATAGACTGGTTTGATCTCCTTGCAGTCCAAGGGAATCTCAAGAGTCTTCTCCAGAACCACAGTTTGAAAGCATCAATTTTTTGGTGCTCAGCCTTCCTTATGGTCCAAATTCTCACATCCATATATATCTACTAGAAAAACCATAGCTTTGGTTTTTCCAGGAGTACTTCCTTAATAAATCACTTGCCCACTCACCTCAGGTACTCCTTCCAAGGAACCCAAGCTAAGACATGGGATAAATACCATCTCCTTTCAAAGCTTCCCTTGGCAGTTCCCTCTGCTTCTATAATCCCACTGCAGCATTAGTATGACTAATAGCAAGCCTACTGGTTTCCATATTTGTCTAGACTGAGTTTCTCAAGGGCAGGAGGTGGAAGGAGATGGAGCAGGGGTGGGATGGGGATTATCTTGTTGATATTTATTATTTTCTCAGTGCTTAGTGCCGGGGAAGGCAATGGCACCCCACCCCAGTACTCTTGCCTGGAAAATCCAATGGATGGAGTAGCCTGGTGGGCTGCAGTCCATGGAGTCGCTAACAGTCGGACAGACTGAGCGACTTCACTTTCACTTTTCTCTTTCATGCATTGGAGAAGGAAATGGCAACCCACTCCAGTATTCTTGCCTGGAGAATCCCAGGGATGGGGGAGCCTGGTGGGCTGCCGTCTATGGGGTCACACAGAGTCGGACACAACTGAAGTGACTTAGCAGCAGCAGCAGTGCTTAGTGCAGTCCTTTAAAAATACATTTAAAAAATGTATTTGTTGTACATCTATCTACAGTAGCCTTAGAGCAATAGAAGGAAAAAGTTATATAAAGTCACTGACTTCAAAAAGCCTCTGGGCTTCAGTTTCCTCATATATGAGAAGAAAGTGATTCTCTCCAAGCTTCTCCCAATCTGTGATCTTATATTCAAGCAGGATGAAGATAATTTCTCATCATCAGCCCTGCCAGTTACTGTCCCGTTTTCAAGAAAAATTTTTGAAAAAGCAGACTCACAAATTTATTCATTAATTTGTTATCCAACAAATGTTAATTGACTGAGTACTCTGCCCAGGGCACTGTGAGCAACGGGGTGAAAAAAATAGGCTTGGATATACAGCGATTTAAATCCTAATGACTTACAGTTATGCTTTCACACATATTAACTCAATGCATAATAAACTGTGAGGTGATACGTGATTCCCATATCATCTAGGTCCCACAGCCAGGTGAGGTGGCTCCTCCGAGATCATACAGACAACACACAGAGTTTGAGCCCTGCTAGGTCTCTGGCTTCCAACCTCCTGCCATTTCCTCTACCACACGGCTCTCCTTTGCAAAACATCCACAAATAGCAGCCGTTTTGCCACATTTTCTCATTTGTTTTAGCTCTAGAGCTACAGGTCACCTTGAAATGTCTCAGAACATCATCCTTGAACAAGGGACATTTAAATCATAAATGTTGAAAGTATCTACTAAACAAAGTAAATACTGCTTATACTCATTTAAGCTCTACTAAGTTTTTACAAATAATGTGATTTTATTCCTAAAGTAACATATTCTTTGTTGGCACATGTATCAGTGGAAAAGAAAGGTAGAAGCCTATAATAGATCTCGCCTGTAAATAAAATTATATATTCACTGTAATAATAGGTCATACATAAGGATACATTTAGTTATAGAAATCTAAACATGTTTATATGAGATGCCAACATATTTCTAAGTAATGGCATCTGGCAAGAGTGCAAAAGACTTTAAAGCACTTGTTATTTATTTTCAGAAAACCAGGATCAGGTTCAGAGCATTCAAAGAGTAAAATGGAGAAAAATGGCATAAAACATAAGAAACTCAAAAAAAAAACAAAACACCAACACAGTAAAAATAATCAATAAAAGAGCTAAACTAGAGTCAAACAACATACAAGGGGAATTAGCTCTGTCAGCCTCCATAAAATGGACCCACACTTTAATCTATGTCAGAATAAAATCAAATGAACCAACCCCACACTTGGAAGACTGGGTGGAGAGTACAGTACGGTCTGGAGACAGAAGAGGGTCAGCTTTGTAAAGCAGGAGGCCAAAATTTTTAAAGGAATGAGGACTAAGAGTTTTGCAATTAGAAGGTTATCAAATCAAATATTAAGTTAGCAATGCTGTCTCAATAGCAATCATGTTTCTTGTTTGATAATTAGGAGAGATCCAGTTTCAACAATACCACAGCTTAAGTCTTTCTCAGTGAGGTGCTTTACCACCAAATGGATGGTCTATGTGCCTGGGTAGCACTTATCCATCATAGGCCACTCTATAGGATGGTGTGGATCTGGATCTGATCTTCCACTAGAAAATACCCCTAATATCCAAATATGTAAGTCTTCTCTCTTAGGTCAGTTTCCCTTGAGAAGAATTTTACAATCTCCTTTCTGGGGTATTGGGCAGGAGCCTGGTTTCTAGATATCCAGGAGCCCATCAAGAGAATGGGATTGGGAGAATCCCACTCAGTGTGCAAACTTTAAGCCCCTGATTCCTCCTATGTCTCTTGCCAGGCTCTGCCTGTACCTGGCATGTCTGAATTCTGAGCTCGACAGAACATACAGCACTCAGGTAGTCTGTTGAGATCAGAAAGGAGGTGTCACAGAGCTGAGTTGGAAGGTACAAAAGATCTAGGTGGTCTCATGTCTTCCTCTGCCATCCCCAAACCCCACTCATCCATCTAGTTTCCATCTTCCAAATTTTGGTTGAGATCCTCACTGTCTTTTTCTTTGTCCTTGTAGGTTTATACTTCTTTATTCCTCTGCTTTTATTTTTAAAGAGAAATAAACATGTGTGCACCATTCACCACATTAAATCAGAAGTATGATTAAAGGCAGCTCAGTTACAGATACGTAAAGAGAGACTTGCAAAAGCATAATCAAGTTGAACACAGCAAGATCTTAAGCAGCAGCCACAAAAGCAGTGGAGATTTGAGTTCAAGGATAGTTTTCATCATGACAGTGCCAACTCACAGGGACTTTTTGAAGAGGAGTGGATGGGATCTGCCCCAAGCCCAGGCTCCTAACTAGCTCTGTGATGTTGGGCTAGGCATTGACTCCTTCAGTGGCTTCTTTGGAAAACGTATGTATTGGGTCAGCCCAAAAGTTCAGTTAACAGCATATGGGAAAATCCAGAGGAATTTTTTGGCCAACAGAATAACTGTCTCTACCTCGGTGGGTTATGAAGGTTAAAGGAGATCATGGATGCGAAAGAGCCCCGCTCAGTGCCAGGCACGTGGGCAGGTGGTCAACTGCAGCCAAAGCTGATTCTCCCACAGCCCTTGGAATCAAGTGTGGGCCCAGAGGGTGACTATTTGTCTCTGTTTACTGTTCTTTGCCCCATTGGTCAGGGGGTTTGAGGGAAATAAAAATAAAGTAATAAATCACACACACTGTAACCTTCAAAGTCTAAAGAACACTGCCCCGGGCAACTCATGCACCATCCAGGAAAGCATTCTGGCCCTTCTTTCTCACCCCACTCACACAGGAGGCTTCCTGGCTCTGCTCACCGTGAAGAGCGGGACTTAGCGGGGAAAGGTCATTTTCTTAACCTCTCAAGCATGATCCTTCCCCTGAGGATATGGTCAGATGACCTCTAGGGAGAGGAGAAGGGAAGGCAAAGGTATTGCATATTCATGTGACTCTTGACCCATTTAAAGGTCACTAAAACACCAACACAGTAAAAATAATCAATAAAAGAGCTAAACTAGAGTCAAACAACATACAAGGGGAATTAGCTCTGTCAGCCTCCATAAAATGGACCCACACTTTAATCTATGTCAGAATAAAATCAAATGAACCAACCCCACACTTGGAAGACTGGGTGGAGAGTACAGTACGGTCTGGAGACAGAAGAGGGTCAGCTTTGTAAAGCAGGAGGCCAAAATTTTTAAAGGAATGAGGACTAAGAGTTTTGCAATTAGAAGGTTATCAAATCAAATATTAAGTTAGCAATGCTGTCTCAATAGCAATCATGTTTCTTGTTTGATAATTAGGAGAGATCCAGTTTCAACAATACCACAGCTTAAGTCTTTCTCAGTGAGGTGCTTTACCACCAAATGGATGGTCTATGTGCCTGGGTAGCACTTATCCATCATAGGCCACTCTATAGGATGGTGTGGATCTGGATCTGATCTTCCACTAGAAAATACCCCTAATATCCAAATATGTAAGTCTTCTCTCTTAGGTCAGTTTCCCTTGAGAAGAATTTTACAATCTCCTTTCTGGGGTATTGGGCAGGAGCCTGGTTTCTAGATATCCAGGAGCCCATCAAGAGAATGGGATTGGGAGAATCCCACTCAGTGTGCAAACTTTAAGCCCCTGATTCCTCCTATGTCTCTTGCCAGGCTCTGCCTGTACCTGGCATGTCTGAATTCTGAGCTCGACAGAACATACAGCACTCAGGTAGTCTGTTGAGATCAGAAAGGAGGTGTCACAGAGCTGAGTTGGAAGGTACAAAAGATCTAGGTGGTCTCATGTCTTCCTCTGCCATCCCCAAACCCCACTCATCCATCTAGTTTCCATCTTCCAAATTTTGGTTGAGATCCTCACTGTCTTTTTCTTTGTCCTTGTAGGTTTATACTTCTTTATTCCTCTGCTTTTATTTTTAAAGAGAAATAAACATGTGTGCACCATTCACCACATTAAATCAGAAGTATGATTAAAGGCAGCTCAGTTACAGATACGTAAAGAGAGACTTGCAAAAGCATAATCAAGTCGAACACAGCAAGATCTTAAGCAGCAGCCACAAAAGCAGTGGAGATCTGAGTTCAAGGATAGTTTTCATCATGACAGTGCCAACTCACAGGGACTTTTTGAAGAGGAGTGGATGGGATCTGCCCCAAGCCCAGGCTCCTAACTAGCTCTGTGATGTTGGGCTAGGCATTGACTCCTTCAGTGGCTTCTTTGGAAAACGTATGTATTGGGTCAGCCCAAAAGTTCAGTTAACAGCATATGGGAAAATCCAGAGGAATTTTTTGGCCAACAGAATAACTGTCTCTACCTCGGTGGGTTCTGAAGGTTAAAGGAGATCATGGATGTGAAAGAGCCCCGCTCAGTGCCAGGCACGTGGGCAGGTGGTCAACTGCAGCCAAAGCTGATTCTCCCACAGCCCTTGGAATCAAGTGTGGGCCCAGAGGGTGACTATTTGTCTCTGTTTACTGTTCTTTGCCCCATTGGTCAGGGGGTTTGAGGGAAATAAAAATAAAGTAATAAATCACACACACTGTAACCTTCAAAGTCTAAAGAACACTGCCCCGGGCAACTCATGCACCATCCAGGAAAGCATTCTGGCCCTTCTTTCTCACCCCACTCACACAGGAGGCTTCCTGGCTCTGCTCACCGTGAAGAGCGGGACTTAGCGGGGAAAGGTCATTTTCTTAACCTCTCAAGCATGATCCTTCCCCTGAGGATATGGTCAGATGACCTCTAGGGAGAGGAGAAGGGAAGGCAAAGGTATTGCATATTCATGTGACTCTTGACCCATTTAAAGGTCACCCCTCCCAAGCTGCAACACCCTTCCTGGGAACTCTCAGCACCTGACTCCCAAGGGGGTGGTTGGCCTCCTCCTTGTGACTTAGTTACCCAGGGGGTGGTTGACCCAAAGCCCACATTCCACACAAGGTTGTAACTGGAAGGAAACTTCAAGATCACTCATTCAGGGCTGACATTTCCTCTCTGACATCCTCAACAAGTGGCCTTGTTTGGACTCACCCAGTGATAAGAAATTAAATAAATTTTGGGGAAAACTGCTGTCTGTGGATAGCTCGGAGAGCTGCAAAGTTCTTGTTTAAATCATATATCCCTTCACTGATTTTTTTAACAACTGAAAGATTAGGACCAGCAAAGAACATCAGAATCCACCCCCGCCATCAGGGAGCTGCATGGGGAGGAGACAGATGTCAAACAAGCATGGAGAACTCTGGAAGTGCAAGCAATGTGGTGGGTGTTATGAGACTACAGGGCACTCTGGCCACACTGACCTCGAGGGCTGGTTCTGCACTGTGTTGAGGGAGGGGAGGATGATTTGAACCTCCAAGAGACAACTGGCAATATTTGGATACTTTTTTTATTGTCACGACTACCAACATTCAGTGGGTAGAGGACAGGGATACTGTGAAACAGCCTCCACAACAACAACAAATAATGTCATTTAGAGAAACCTGATCTAGAGGATTTAAGGAAGACCCCTTGCTCTGGGGAAGTTGAAGTTGTTTCCAAAGGAGGAGTCAAGGTTATCCAGGGAGAGTATTGCAGCAAAGGGAACTGCGTGAATGTAGAACCAGAAGCCATTCAGCATGGCCAGAGCCTAGACAAGGAAGATGATTTAGGAATTCAATTTATGACTCAGCCTGGTTCTACCCGTTAGGATCTCAGAGGGAAAGTTCAGTCCTCCTTCCTCAAGAAGACCCTCCAAGGCTCGGAGGACAGCTGTGGTGGCCTTGCTGCTTTTTTTTCTTCTCTCAGTCCTGCAGTGTTTCTCCAACAGAGAGCTCTGTGGCTCTCCCAATCCCAGTTACATTTTGTTCGCCTATCCCCCAGCTTCAGGGCCATGCTGAAAGCCAAGCCATCTCACCAAGTGTGAGATGATGGACATGGAGACATGTGGGCCCATCACCACTTACGGAGGTGAAGATAAGATCGCGACTCTGTTCCCTGTAAGTGCTTTTCTGGGTGGAAGGAATTAGCTCTGTTCGTACGTACATCAGATTTGTCTTACTCAAATGGAAAATGAACCCTAGCTATAGTTGACCTTGAGTGTTCCCAGCCCTGGCCTGAGAAACTGGGCTGGAAAAGCTGTATAAGAGTGAGTCACATAGAGCTGATTCACACTGTTGTACGATAGAAACTAACACAATACTGTAAAGCAATTATACTCCAATTTAAAAAAATAAATTAAAAAAGAAAAAGAGTAAGCCAACCAGACACAGGTCTTCAAACCTGACTCTGAGGGCGGTAGGAGGAGGGACAGGGAAGCCTGGCGTGCTGCAGTCCATGCGGTCACAAAGAGTCAGACACGACTTGGTGACTGAAAACCAACAGGAGGGGGGAGGGGCAAAGGGGCCTGACCTTGACCTTCAGCCTTTCCAACCCAGGATGCACACTCACCTGGAGCAAGCACCTCCGGGCTGCACCTCTGCCAAGTGCTTTGTCAACCCATTTCCTGGCCAGGGCCAGCCTCGGCAAGCTGAAGGTAAGGCAGGTTAGGGCAGGACATAGGAGTCAGGCTGGGTTACAGAAGTCAAGAAGGAGTGGGGTAGGGAAGGAGACGATCGCGAACAGCTTTCTCTTCTTGCCTCAGAAGAGGCTGGGCTGAGGTCAGCCTGAGGGCACAGGCAGAGCAGCAGGCACGACTGTGTGAAAAGGAGCCAGGACTTGGCAGTCACAGGGTCGGCTGTGTGGCACAATAAATCATCCACAGACAACTCTAACATTTCACATTTGTAATCCAAGTTAGTTTGCATGCATGCATGCTAAGTTGATTCAGTCATGTCCGACTCTTTGCAGCCCTATAGACTGTAGCCCTCCAGGCCCCTCTGTTCTTGAGGATTCTCCAGGCAAGAACACTGGAGTGGGTTGCCATGCCCTCCTCCAGGGGATCCTCCCCACCCAAGGATCGAACCCACGTCTCACACATCTTCTGCACTGGCAGATGGG
This sequence comes from Oreotragus oreotragus, assembly GCA_006410675.1. Taxonomy (NCBI): domain Eukaryota; kingdom Metazoa; phylum Chordata; class Mammalia; order Artiodactyla; family Bovidae; genus Oreotragus; species Oreotragus oreotragus. Next base: position 387,532 of record SJYX01010451.1, on the reverse strand, counting down.
TTATTTAACACTAGGTAAAGAATACCAAGTTAGCTTACCAGTGGCCAATATAGATTCATCACTGAAACTAGCAATTATTCTCTCTTCAAGTATTTTGAGTTAAATGTGTTTTTTTCTTTAAAAAAAAAAATTGTTCTAAACTATCAAGGCATAGAATTTGTTGGTGGGGATATGTGTTCTAAGTTTGAACTGATACATTCATTAACTACTTTTGAGTAGGCTCAGAAGTGGCCTTCCTAGTCACTCAGCAGTAAAGAATCTGTCTGCAATGAAGGAAATGCAGAAGACATGGGATTGATCCCTGGGTGGGGAAGATCCCCTGGAGGAGGGCATGGCAACCCACTCCAGTATTCTTGCCTAGAGAATCCCATGGACAGAGGATCTTGGTTGTCTACAGTTCATAGATGGCAAAGAATCAAACATGACTGAAGTAAGCTGAGCACACATAGCCCAGAAGTAGTAACAGTTTAGTAAGAACAATGCAATGGAACCAACAAATACTAGTCACCTCCAATATGTCAGGTTCTGTGTTAGGTACTGGGAGGGAGAAAGATGGAGAGAGGATGAATCTCCAAGGCAGAAATATACCTTGTATATGACGGCTAAGTAAAAACCATAGAGGTACAAAGTGCTGAAGGCACAGAGAGCTCCTCTTGAGAGAAGAAATCAAAGACGTCAGGGGAAATTTTGCAAATTAGCTGGGCCTTGGAGGGCAAGTAGGGTTTAGATGGAGGAAGAGAATTTTGAATATGGATAAGGAAAGGAGAAAGCAATGAAGAGGAGAAGGAGTAAAGCAGTAAAGGAGAGAAAGATCCAGTATGGATGAAGGGGGTGGGCTTCCTTTCTTTTCTTGCCTGCTAGGTTGATCTGGCCTAAGTCAGAAGAGCTTCACCTGGGAGATGCTGGTATGTTTCCTTGGAACAAAGGCTGTCCCTGCCTTTCTATGGGCTCTGAGGCCCTCCTGGTTCTGACACTCATTCACCTGCAAGTCTCCAGGCTGACTGGGCTCCACTGCTGGGTCTCCTGGGTCTAAGTCACCTTTCCTTGTGCCATCCTGGGTGAGATAAAAGCTCAGTTCTCTGCCTCACACTCTGACTGGTCATCTGATCCACCTCAAAAACTTTTGAAAATGAGTATGCTGGGGCATTGGAGAAGGGAATGGCAACCCACTCCAGTATTCTTGCCTGGAGAATTCCATGGACAGAGGAGCCTGGCGGGCTACAGTCCATAGGGTTGCAAAGGGTCGGCAGTTAACACACAACACACAAATGCTGGGGCATATCCCAGACTTAGGAAAACCCCAGGCTGTGGCCCAGGCAGCTGTGCTTTGAAATGAGCTTCCCAGATGTTTCTGATACCTATCAAGAATTCAGAACCACTTCTGTGATTGGAAGGCTGATGTCCATTGAAGACGCCTGTTCACTCATGGCTATTCTATTCATCCCTACAGAGACCAATCATAGTTGGCAAGTTAAAATCAGTGCTGAATGAACACATTTGGAGATAATTCAAAATGGACAACAGATAGGTTAACACAGGAGGGAGCTCATCTATATTCACCTCTCATTTCTCACTTTTCTCTATGAGCGTGGGCAACCCCCTAAGCTCTCTCTCCTCAGTTTTCTCATCTAACAAATGGAGACTGCAGTTGTTTGCCACACATCATGTGCAAGTGAAATGGAATAATGTTAGCAATAAGTGCACCGAAAAGCAAAGGCATTCTACATATATTTTGTAATAGGACATTATTATTAACTCACCTAATTCTAGCTCTTTGTGGACAAGAAGTGCCATCTCATTCTTCAAGAAGGACGTATCCAGTAGAGTTCTATACACAATAGTCCACGGTGGGCACTTCCACAAAAGAAAATCTACTGAGCTAAGGCTATTCTCTGCCAAGACACAAAGATGTCCCCTTTGTCAGAGGGTAATAACTGCAGTTACTATTTAATTAAGACAGACTTCCAAGGAAGAACAATCAATTTGCAAATTACATTCAAGGAATTGCTCAGCCATCATGGCAGTCGATGCATTCTAAGTGAGGGGAGACCTGTAGCACATGGGCCTTCCTGCCCCCTCTCCGCCTTTGCAGATTTACAGTCTCCAGAGTTCATCCCAGCTGTTAGCTTAGGGAATTTTGATGCATCAGTATTTTTCTTAGGTCAGGGGCCAAATCCACTGGGTAGAACACTGTCCCTTTATCAGTGGGAGAAAGGATCGATCCAAAAAGGAATATATAATTCATGACCAAATAGAGCAAATCATTCAATCAGGAAGCCGACACCAGCCCAATTTATGGCATGGTTTTACTAACTGTATTCCCCACCGGGTCATCCAATAGCCCATCTCGATCTAAAAACACCTGCTTTGGAGAATGGGTCTCTTCAGCACTGGGGGAGAGAGCAAATCACTACAGTCAGCAGCCATCCCTATTGATGGAAAGCCTTGTGGCCCTAAGCCAGCAACATATAAAAGTAAATAAAAGTTGAAGTGCAGGTCTGAAAGAAACAGTGACACGGTACGGCTAATCATTTATACTCTCAGATTTTTAGACATCCATTATATACAGTATGTTAATAAGAATGCTAAACTGACCTTGGCTGGGACACAAAACTTCCAGAGCCCTGCAAAACACCTCTGGCCTCCCACAAGCCTTCGGTCATGGAGAAATACGCAAGGGAGAAGGGAAAAGACAAACCCTGACTTAGGTCAAAACTCACAGCCTGAGCTGGTGGGGGCAGTTCGTGACTGGGGAGCAGAAGGACAGTGTTTGAGTCCCAGTTCTGCCAATAATTAGCAGGTGACATTGGGGAAATGGCTTCACCTCACTAGGCCTCCATCTCTTTTCTGTATGCCAGGATAGGATGGCAGAAGATCAGCCAGTCCCAAACATGGCTACATGCTTTCAGATTTGAAATGAAATATTTGCACAAACAGATTGCCAGACCCCACCACAGACCTAATCAGAATCAGAAGTGGGTGGGCTGCACCCTCCACCATGTTTCAGATGGTCCGATAGCCGGAATCCAGGAATCAATGCAGTCACGCATGGCTGAGTCCTATCCGTGATATTTCTAGGTCACCACCCAACCTGAGAAAAACTTAAAATGCTTCTCCTTGCCTACAAAATCAATGGTTCTGGATTTGATTCAGACTCTTAGTGTGACATTCAAAGCCCGTTTCAAGCTACTCTCCTAGCTCCCTTCTTCTATATAAACTATGCTCTTGCAACTTACTCCCTAAACAAGATATTTTATTTCAAATCTCTGCACATTTACATAACCAACTCTCATTTCCTAGAATGCATCCTCCACCCTTCAAAATATATAATCCTTTCTTCAAGATGACTTTTTAAAAGATTCTTATTCTTTGTTTTTAATATGAATGATCTATGACGATCTTTATTTACATTTTGTCAGATGGCACGTGGAATCTTAGTTCTTGACCAGTGATCAAACCCACGCCCCTTGCCTTGGAAGCATGGACTGAACCACTAGGAAAGTCCCAAGATGGCATTTTAATGCCTCCTTCCATGATTGCCTCTCTTCTGCACTGTGCTCTCAGTATTTGTAGGTGTGACCGTGTCTCCCACCAGACATGGAGAGCTCTTGCTCACCTTTCTTGTGATACTCAGGTCTGAAGGTGCACTGGTATACATATCAAGAAGCCTGGGATAGGCTCCTGCTGCTAAGTCACTTCAGTCGTGTCCGACTCTGTGTGACCCCATAGACGGCAGCCCACCAGGCTCCCCCATCCCTGGGATTCTCCAGGCAAGAATACTGGAGTGGGTTGCCATTTCCTTCTCCAATGCATGAAAGAGAAAAGTGAAAGTGAAGTCACTCAGTCTGTCCGACTGTTAGCGACCCCACGGACTGCAGCCCACCAGGCTACTCCGTCCATTGGATTTTCCAGGCAAGAGTACTGGGGTGGGGTGCCATTGCAGGATGCATAAAACTGGGACAACAATTTTCTTTTTAGGTTAAGAGACACTTTTTAAATATGAAACAAACATGGATACATTACAGAGCCAAGTACAAAATGTACACAAAATTTCAAACTAAAACAAAAGCCTTCAAACAAGTATTAAGGGAGACAATGGCAAGATAGTTCAAGTTATGCTGCCCCAGCCACCAGCTGCAGTATCCCAGGCCAAGACTGACACCTCCATCCTCCTTCAGTCTCCGTGACCATCAGAATACTTCAAGGACGTCTGAGAAGCACTGCCAGGACTGATTGTATTCATTATAAATTCACCCCAGCCCACCCCCCATTTCTCATATTCAGCACTGCATAAATGGCTCAATACATTTGTATTTGTTGATAACTGAATAGACAAATGGACATACAAGTTAGAAGCAAAGGAGTTTATGCTTAAAAAAGTTTCTTGTAACAAATTCACCCCAGATATCAAGATTTTTTCATCCCTCTGGTGCCAATCTCTCTTCACTACAAGAAGAGTAACATGTACTGTCATGTAGGCTCTTGGTACTAAATGATAGTTTGAAACTTTTATGGGCTGCAATGGGGTGGGACTCTGTTATGCCTCCATTGGATAAAAGAGAAAGCTGCCTGCAGTCCACGCCCACCCTCACAATCCCTAAGGCACCTGCAGGGTCAAGTGAGACCATTCAGCCAGGAACTCTGCCTGAGGGGAGAACGGCCACTGAGCTGAAAACAAGAACCAGAAAAACTTTAAGCAAACTCAGGTCAGGTCGATTTGCTCAGTCATCGGTGAAATTTAGCAAGGAGAAAGGGTGGGGGGAATCTGCGCAGGGCCAGGAAGGCCACATTCCAGAAGAGAGGGTGGAAACTCAGAGCTGAAGGACCAAATATCCAGGTCCGCTCTCAGACTCCCCTCACAAACACTCATAAACATGCAGACCTGAGAAGAAACAAACTGAAAAACTGAACTCAGGGCTTGAATGACCTCTCACAGTTAACCTCTAAAGCCAAACTGCTTAAAGCTGAAACCAAACTGGACAAGTCAGGCTTGGAGCCACGTTCATACGCAGAAGGAAGAAAATGAGACAGATGCCTTCTGCCAGCTCTGCCTCCCCACCCCTGACTCTTGCTTTCATTTCTGGCCTTCCTGGCCCACCTGGGTACCCCTCTGCTTGATGACTTTCCTTTTCCTGCTTGCTTCTCATTAGCAAACCTTCTCCAAGGCCACACCTCCCCAGTGTTTCTCAGTATCTCCACCTCCAGCCTCCGTGGCCACCACCACCCTAGTCCAAGGCTGTTACCCGCGCTCTCCTAGATGAAGGCAATAGCCCACCTGGAGCCCCAACACCTAAACTCAGGTCCCCTGCAATCCTTCTCCAACAAGCAGCGAGAGGAGGCTTCAAACTGCAACTCTGCCATATCACCTGCTTGCCCAGAACCCTTTGTCTTTTCCTGGGGGATAGGCTTAACGTCTCAAAGCCTGACCCTACCTACCAAGGCCCGTCCTTCCCTCCTTGATCACTTCTCACCATTACATCTCACTCTCAGCACTCCAGATACTCTGCTTTCACATCTCCAGAGAGGGAGGCCTGGCGCAAAGCATTTCCTCCACGTAGAAAGCTCTCCCAGGCTCATCTTGCTTGTTAGCCTCCCCTCTGCAGCTCTTCCCTGGTATCTCCCTCCAGGCTTCGTTCCTCTCCTTCACAGTACTTCCAACAGTGTGTATGACCACTGCAGCGATAATGTTTATCCATGTATTTCTTTGACAAACTGTAAACCCCATGAAAACAAAGATTATATAGTTTTGCTCATCATCTGGCCACCAGTATTTTGAACCATCCTATAGTAGGTGTTCAATAAACATTTGTTGAATGAATGAGTGATGGAATGAGTAAGGTGAAAGCATCCATGGGCCCATGGCAATAGCAGCTGTTACTACAGACTCATTGGGAGCTGAGTCTAACCATTCCTCATATGGTGGCTGTCAGAGGCCATGTGATGAAGGAGAGGAGGTCGTCCCCAGTCTGCCAGCAGCTGTTGAGCCTGGAGCTCATGACTATGTAGATTTTCCTCCGAGAGTAATTCTTGATCCCCAAACTGTTCTGCTTTCCACCAATCACCCCTCAGCCAACGCACCCACAAATTTTATTGTTTGTCCTGAATATATAGTAGTGTAGTGTTAGTCACTCAGTCCTGTCTGACTCTGCAGCCCCATGAACTGTAGCCTGCCAGGCTCCTCTGTCCATGGAATTCCCCAGGCAAGAATGCTGGAGTGGGTAGCCCTTCCCTTCTCCAGGGAATCTTCCCAACCCAGGGACTGAACCTGGATCTCCTGCACTGCAGGCAGATTCTTTACTGTCTGAGCCACCAGGGAAGCCCCAACTCGAACCTTTGCAGGTCCACCCTGTGAGCAGCTAGTCCTGCTTCCTGGTGGGTCAGATGCTGGAAGCAGTGGAACTCTGTCTGGAAGGAGCTCATAAACACCATCCCCTTCCAGTGTAGGCTTAAACTAGACACCGATTTAGGCATAGATAGATGTAGGTAACAGAGAGGCAGGACCAAAGAAGGGAGTAATAAGATAGCTAACTCCTGAGGACAGAGATGGATGAGTTCTATAAATTTTATATCTTGCATAGCACCTGGGCTTCTACTTATCTCAGTATCTGTTCAGCTAGGTTGACAAAAAAAGACCTAAGGAGAAGATGGAATGATTGTCGGTCACCGGAAACAACCAAGCAACTATTATTTGTCAAGCCCTGGGCTTGGTGTCATCTGTTTCCTAACCGTTCTGTGTGTGTGTGTGTGATGTGAATGAACAGGACAGTGTCTAAGTCCCATGAGTTCCTTAGACTTATTGCAATTGTTAGTGTGAGAATATTATCATAACAGGATTTTAGAATTGGTGGGGTTTTAGAAAGGTTTCGTGCAGCTGAGTGTAATACTCCTCCTCAAGGAACCCTTCTCTTCCTCCTCTTCATTATCAAACAATGGCACCATTGAAAAAGTCGGTACCAAGAACTGAGAATTTGCGTCATCCTTTGAAATTACAACAGCCCTGATCGTATGAAATCTATTGACCAAACCCAAGGAAATAAAAATGTACCTTCCAACTCCCAGCAGCTATAAGGATGAAGATTTAGTGATGATAATCTTTCACTTATACATCACTCTCAGTCATGTTCATTGGTTCATCTGAAATCTCAATGATCTTTACTATCCCCCACTTCACAGAGCAAGAAATTGAGACTTACAAAGGTTAAATGTCTTCTCTGAGGTTATCTAGCTAATTATAATACTAATAGCAGAATGGACAGGATTCAAGCACAGATCACATTCCAGAACTGGGGCTCATACTACACTGTTTCTCAGCAGGAGAGAATCATGTTCATCTCATTAATAAGGAAGCTGTTGCACATATGCACAATGGAATATTACTCATCTATAAAAAGGAACACATTTGAGTCAGTTTTAATGAGGTGGATGAACCTAGAGCCTATTATACAGAGAGAAGTAAGGCAGAAAGAGAAAGACAAATACCATATATTAACGCATATATGGAATCAGAAAGATGATACCCACAGTCGTACATGCAGGGCAGCAAAGGAGAGACAGATGTAAGGAACAGACTTTTGGATTCAGTGGGAAAAGAAGAGAGTGGGATGATTTGAGAGAATAGCAATAAAACGTTTTGTACATTACCATATGTAAAATAGATGACCAGAATGAGTTCTATGCACGAAACAGGGCACCCAAAGGTGGTGCTCTGTGACATTATGGAGGGATAGGGTGGGGAGGGAAGTGGGAGGGGGTTCAGGATGGAGGGGACAAAAGTATACCTATGGCCAATTCATATTCAGTTCAGTTCAGTCGCTCAGTCGTGTCCGACTCTGCGACCCCATGAACCACAGCACACCAGGCCTCCCTGTCCATCACCAATTCCCAGAGTCCACCCAAACCCATGTCCATCGAGTCGATGATGCCATCCAACCATCTCATAAATTCATATTAATATATGTCAAAAACCATCACAAAGTTGTAATTATCCTCCAATTAAAATAAATAAAAATTATTATTGCTAAATTAAACCCTGATTTGTATATTTATAACCAATGCCCTAAAATTTTAGTATTGAGAAAAATAACATCCTTGTGTCTCAGATAGTAGCATAAGTCATGTCCCACCTGTTGAAATGTTTGCCAGCTGGCACTACCCAAACAAAGAAGAAAATATGCTGGCAATGCATCATAAGTATTGAAAGATGTCAATGGTCTCCCAGTGAGTGAAAACTCCTGGCCATATACAGACAGATTTTCTCCAGATAGCAAGACACCATACTAAGTGCCAACTCCATCTGACTTAAAATGCTGGGCTAGGAGTTCCTACTAGCTGTCAGTCAAATCGAGCCTGCATGGGCCTTGTGTACTTGAACTAATAACGAACTGTATCGGGTCCTAGGGAAGAAGCAGAGAGAGAGCAAGCATACCTTGTGACTGGCTAACAGAAGCTGCATTTCAATACAGACATAAAAGGAATTTAAGCTAGGCTAGAGAAAAGCTCACATTTTAAAGAAAATAAATGTTTTTGTTGGGGTTCAGGGGACTTTTCCATTGCAGTATTTAGGCTCAAAAGATGACACTCATGCTATTGTGGTCATGAAGAAAATTGACTACCAGGTGGAATGAAGGAACAGTGCCCTGAAAATCTTTATAAGTAATCTGAAATGAAGTGCTTTAAGCCAACTCACTTCTCAACATAACCCTACAGATGCTACACAGATGACATCTCTCCCCTCATAAAAGTGATGGAAAGCACACAACGGAGGTATTCAAAACCAAGGATTACAAGGGATCACCTTCACGAGAAGTACAACACAGACCTTGGGCTCCATCGTGGGATATCACACTTCTTGTCTTTTAATGGCCACTTGGTCTAAAAAGCCACTGCAGGTTGGAAAAGTTATGACTACTGAATCAACAAGCAGAACTCGGCTGGGGTGGTGGGGGTGGTGGGGGGAATTGTTGAACACATATAACCTGTATGCAGACCCTGGGCAGACAGACCAGTCAGGCTTCCCCTGAGGGACAGCTCTGAACACTCAGACGTGAGCATCAGTTCTCTTGGCTCCACTGTCATGCACTTGGTCTCCCCCACACCCTGGGCAGCGGTGAGGCAGAGCACCTGCACACAAATAGTGACAGAGTCAGGACTTGAGCTCAGCTCTTCTTGAGCTTCCTTTTGCCTCTCCTACCACAGGCTGCCTCTGTGAACGACAATAGTAAGGCACACAGCACTTGTCCTCAGCACTTTCCAGTTCACAAGCCATCTTCATTGCCCTTTCTCGTTTACCTTTTAGCAGAGAAGTGCATTTCCACCCAGGTGACCTCATTTCTCCAAGAAGGAAACCAGTTTTTCCAGGTCTAGTGAATTGATGGGATGGTAACTAGGACTCCTTTCTGAATGGTCACCAGAATAGCCCTACCCCTTGCACAGACCATGGAATAGGTTAGGAAGTAGCATAAGAATTTATAAATCATGAAGATTCTCATTTTTTAAAACGAAGCCCTCCAGTATCTACCACCACGCCACAACAGGATAGACCAAGGTCTTCCTCGGAGCCAGCGTGTTGACGTGGTCCAAGTTACCATGAAGAGGGAAATCACTAAACTGCACTACTTTAAGGACACTGTGACCGGCCTCTGGTCTTCACTGCATGAATAAGAGTCACCCGGTATACAACAATATCTTACATCAGATAGTGCTTATGGTTTCCAAATTCTTCCACATGCACACCGCCTGTGACCCCTACAATAGTATCATTGTTGGATATTATTAGTAGTATATTTTCATACTTGCATCACTGATTCAATGGACATGAATTTGAGCAAACTCCAGGAGACAGTGAAGGACAGAGTAGCCTGGCATCCTGCAGTCTATGGGGTCACAAAGAGACACAACTTGCTGACCGAACAACAACAATCTTTATACTTGAGGTGACTGACGTCCAAGAAACTGCACAAACTGCCTATGTTAACACAACTAGGAAACATCAGAGCAAGAGGCAGGGTTAGATCCTGGGCCCAGGACTCCGTCTAGCTGTTCCTTAGCGGTATCCCTAAAGTTGAGCATGAATTAAACTCCTGACCTGTCTTCTTCTATCTGTCACTGATCAGACCTATAGGTGTCTGACTCCAGCCTTAACTCTCTTGTACCACTCTTTCTGCTTCCTTTTTTACTTACACACATTATTTTCTTCAATATTTTTCAATCCCTTTAGTCCTCAATGCAAGCTACCTCCACCTTGTATGGAAGGTGCATCTCAAGAGTTACGGTTTGAAAAAGTTTGCCCATGTTTATGCATGCATCCTTCCTGGACTCCTTAACAAACTTTTCCCAATGTTAACTCTCCTCCCTGATGGCCTCTCTGATGCAGAAGCAGCAAAGATATTTGCCTGAACACAAGCACCTACAAATATGGGGAAGGAGTTAAAACAGAAATAGTGAGGAAAGGGGGCCTTTGACACGTTATCAGGGTCGGACAGAAGGTGCTGCCGGTAATCCTGTCTGCTGGAGTCAGGGCTTCTGGCCTTGCTGAATAGAATTCCCCTCCAGCTTGTTCTTCCTCATGACTGTTTTCCTGTCCTTGTCCTCAAGGCCCAAGGACTCTGTGAACAAGATGAGCCAGCCTGGAGGAGTGAGGGAGGAGCCACTCTGCTGGGAGAGCACCTCCAGCTGCTAACAGCTGGGTGACTTTTCAGGAGACAAAATGCATTGAGTTTTAGGAACAAAAACTGTATTACAACAGATCATTTTATTTTTTTTTTTTGTATTTATTTATTTTTTTACACGAACTCCCAAACATGAACCCCCCTCCCACCTCCCCCGCCACAT
>SJYX01010451.1:275287-313324 GCA_006410675.1 Oreotragus oreotragus | reverse complement strand
AAAAAAACTTGAAAAAGTATGTTACTGATCATTTGGAGATAGAATTAATACATATAAATCTATTCATAGCTTAGGACCCATGTTCACATATATAAAATATAGTCAAAGTCTAAAGTCTTAGATGCTAAATAGATGATAAAATGAAATTCCATTTGAATAAAGGGTTGTTGCCCTTCCTCTCTTGGGATTATACAGACGAGTTATCAGGGAGAAAACAAGATTTGGTGCTCAAAACCTTTATGAGAATCAACTTGCTACTCAGGGGGAAAGGGTGTATCAGTTTGGTGAGGGTGGAGAGAGATTTGAAGCTGGCGTCAATAGGGAAAGATTTTGACCAGTTTTGTCTAACATAATCAAGGGAAGTGACTCAGATTAGTAAAGGAAGTAATCATGTGATGCATTCATGAAACAGAACCCCTAACCTGTAATAGTTCAGAGAAGTTTAGGGGAAACCTCACTTCTGTTCGTTTTGCCATAGAAATCAGACCTCAGCCTTGCCCTAAATAGTATTCAGGAATAAACACAGCACTGCTTGGATCTGGGACAGCCTGTGTCTAATGATCACAGTTGAAGGTGCTAGAAATGCTTGGCAGGCATATCACTACCATCTTTTTCAGGCTGAATCTTACAAAAGCCAATGAGGCACTGTATTTCAATAAGTCCTTGTACTTCAGAAGAAGAGAGAAAATATGAACTCTAAATGGCCAATTCAGGATTAACTTGGTTTGTAAACTATGATAACCATCCTGTATTGAATTTTGGATAGTGTGCAAGAAGAAAAAGAATTAGATATTAATGGACACTTGCTATTTACTAGGCAGTTTGCTCCCATTTTTGCAAAAACAAAACACAAAATGGCATTTATTCTGTAATGTCAGTTTTATTTATTTTTCCCACTTTAGAGATGAGAATACTCTGTATAGTTGAGTAACCCTGCTGCTGCTGCTGCTAAGTCGCTTCAGTCGTGTCTGACTCTGTGCGACCCCATAGACGGCAGCCCAGGAGGCTCCCCCCATCCCTGGGATTCTCCAGGCAAGAACACTGGAGCTCGACTAATCAATTATGATGCAAAGCCTGATCTGATAGCTTAGCAGTCCATGTGCTTTCTACCCCTCATACTGTCTTTCTGAAGAATATTTCTATCTATCTTGTTCTTCCTTAGGAAGCAGACATCCCTAGCACCTCCAAAGTCTGTGAATTAACGTGTTAAAGATGTTTGGATTCTTCATGAGATGGTGTCCGAGGCCAAGCCAAGTCAGACCTGACATAAAGTTATATAGGTGTTTTTTGTTACTGTCTCTTAGTGGATTTTAGCTCTGGACTTGCACCAAAACCTAATATATTACTGTGATCCACGCAGCCGTAAGAGTCTTTATGTGACAACTGCAGAGGTGAGCTTGGACTGTGGCCTATTTTATTGCACCATGGAAATTTCTCAAAGCAAATGTCAGGGTTTTGGATACTCATGAATCAAAACACAGACAGAAATAAAGTTTTCGGTCCTTCTTAGAACCAAAACTAAAGGCCAGAATGTAATCCCCTTCTTATTAATCAACGTCTGAAAGAGATTCTTCTTAAATTCACCATTAATTTATTTGTAAAGTATTCAGGTGTTCTTTGAGAAACATTTCAGTTCTTTTCATTATATATATTCAGATGTTATAAAGAAGATATGTCACACACTTCCATTTATTTCTTTGTGAAAATTACGAGTTTGACATTCAGGGGGGAAAAAATGTGCTATGAAACTCCTTAAATTTTTTGAGTAAGCTAAAATTATTTTCTTGCACTTTATACGATACACCCTGCATGAACAGCCAGTTCCAGAGTTGGTACTGGAAGTTGGGGTTCCTGTTTATTGTCTCTTCTTTTTAGATTCTGTCTGGCAGAGATGAATAGGAAGGTTGAAGGTTCAGCTTTATTTAGGATGAGTATTGACATCTCTTGATAGGCAGGTGTTTTCAGTAGAGCTGGATTGAAAAGCACAGCTGGTGAAGAAATCTGGGCTTCTCCTAAGCGCTCAGGGCTGTCCCTTTCCAGGCTTGTCGAGAAAATTGGGGTACCTCCCTTACCTGAGCCAGCAGAGGGTCAACCTCAGGTCTGTCTACCTCACACATTCAGACCAGAGTCAGCAGGGTGACTCTCTTGGCCACCCTCAGGAAAGTGGGCCCCAGACCTTACCACTGGTTTTGAACAGAGCACCCAGTTGGGTCCTGGTGCCTCTTCCTGCAGATCGGTGATGGTCCCAAAGGGACAGTGACTGGCAGCTCTTCCTCACCTGGGGAGTGAGCTCAGGTATCCATCATGTACGTGAAAACCCCCATAGAGGCCAGTCTCTTACCAATCAGTTTACTGCAGTCCTTTCCTTTTGATGAAAAATGTGATGGAAGGAGGAATATAAAGTTGAAAGAGGGTCTCCTCTTCCCAGTCCCATTCCCACCCCGCAAACACGCACACTGGAAAAGACTTGGCTTCTTATCAAGAGAATCCTGCATTTATAGGCAGAATAGGGATCTCGAGAGCCAGAGAGTCACCCATGCAGGATGCAGGGGAATTTTAAGCCAGCTGTGCAGTTAAAGATAGTGAGATGGGCAAAATTGTTTAAATTACCTACAGACACTTACTAGTCTCTGTTTTATTTTTCTGTTTATATGTCTGTCTCTCTGCCCTGCTCTTTCTCTTTTCTCCATTTCGCTTACCACTAAACAGCAACAAAATAATTTTTCTAGGGCTTAATTCAGCAATTATGGTCAAGGTTACAAAAACATGTTTTGGCAAAGAGAAACATCTTGGATTCATATATAAAGAAATTTTCTCCTGTGCCAAGCAACAAAAGAAGCTCCAAAATTTCTTTAATTCTATAAATCTGATATAACCAATACAGTTTTCTCACTCATGCTAATCTTATTTTTATTAGACCAATAAACAGGCTAATGCATTCTGATTTTCTTTTTTCTTTAAGTGCAAAGTTTTCTGAAATTTGGATTTTGAATATCCTATCAGACCCATAGATGAGCTTCACATCTTTGCTGTCTCAATTCAAATCATGTAGCATATTTTTAATTCTATGTGAATCCTGCATAAAAACTTTTGAATACATTATGCCATTTCTAATTTTAAACAAACTTGATTTAAGCATGTATGCAGATTGGTTCATTTGCTACTTAGAATACCACCCCTGCTGCTTGCAGGGACTAGATGAGCCTGGGAACAATATTTATGAAACCATAGTTTAGAATACTGATCAACCTTTCTACTGTCCAGTTGAAGATGAAGTGATGCATCTGCAAGTGCCTGTCTACCATATGGAAGCACTGTTATTCTATAGAATTTATGGACCTCCATTAGGTAGCACATTGCATAGCATCTGGGAGAAATTCAACAAAAAATTGTTGCCTGAATAAATGCTCCTTTATTCAGTGTGTGGCCATGATCAAGCCCCCACAAAAAATGTTCAGTTGTCCTTTGCATTTTACATTTTTAGATGTAATAATGTTGTAGTGATTGAGTGCATAATTATACTATGAACAAAAGACTAGTTTGAAAATCTAAAGCAAAATTTAAAAATAGAGCATTGAGAGACTTTGAAAAAAGAAAAAATATATATATGTGTGTGTATATATATATAATTTTTTTTGACTGTCATGTGCGCCAATGTCCTGCTCTATGACAGAGAAACCCATGACTGCCAACAGGTCTGAGTGAACAAGCTTGAAAAAATCCTGCTCATAATATCATTTTACAGTAACTTGCACAATCGTTAGATTTGCAGAGCAGTGGAAGGAGTGTGTACACTTGCATATGATGCTTCAAAAATGCCCAGAGCACTTTGAAGAAGGAATTTGGTTTTATAAATCCAGCTTAGGCCTCCAGGTGCTACAAGAAAGCAAAAATGTTATCTTTAGTGAGTTACTGAAACATCATTATAAATGAGAACTGAAAAATGGATTAACTTATGAATAGTCAATGTGCTGATTATAATGAGAAACCAAATTTAAAATCTACTAAGTCACTCAGCTGAGTGAAAATGGCTCCTACATGTGTAGACATCTCCCTGCCAAAGATAATTCAAGGTACGAATGTAAGCACCGTTCATGAAAAAAAATCATGTATCAGTACATGAAAATTGCCTAAAACTATATATTTCCGACTTTTTATCTAAAGTATTGTACTATATAAGTCTCCATTAAATGTATGACTCTAGATACAAGACCATTTACTTATAAATGCCATAAAATGCCTTACTGATAAAGTAGTGGGACCTTTTATTTTTATATGGAAACCCACATTTTAAATGTCACTACTTTAAAAAAAAATCTCTCATTTTAGATTTCTCTCTGAGACATGTTGTAATGTTTGCCTGTAAATGATCTTGGACTCAAATTACGGATGTGATGGATCCACAACACCCATGGTCATCTTCACAGTTCAACGAGTCTGTCTGATTCTCCTACTGTCCTGGAGGAGGCCAAGATATGGTGGCCTTGCCCCTGTGTATTTCTGTCCCTACCTGGAATAAAATAGATACTGAAGGTGTTGATGAGATAACCAAATCCTTTTTCCTAGTACTTTTACCTTCAGTTCATTCAGTGAATTATTAAGTTAACTATTAAAAATCTGTTAAATACCCATCATATATCTTGGGGTTTAAAGACCAATACGTTTCTTATCTTCAGAGATGTTTCTAGCCTGAAAAAGAGCACGAATAAGAGAAGAAAGGCAAAACATCTTGCCAGTATTATGATCTACATATAAAAGAAGATGCATGTGATACACAAAGAAAAGTTGGCCAGTTTCTCTTGAGGCTGGGATAAAAGTTTACTTAAAGGACTACGTTTTAACCCTTTTTAAATAAATGCACAAACCAGAATATTTCCCTGTATCTATTCTAGCTTCTCTGTTCTTCCCATTAGGAAATTCTTTATGGCTTACCCAGATTCTTCATTATGCAATTTTAAAGTGAAGTTCCTTAGTTTCTCCAGGGAGGATAGAAAATAACGGATTGGTATCCCTTTTTTTAGCAGTCTGAATTTTTGGCAGTCTGAATTGCTGGATCAAAACCAAAATGATTAAATATAACTGAAATAAACATAAAATCCTATATTTAAATTTAAAATGTTATCATACGTATAAAAGATAAGAGAAGCACAGTTTTACATGGGAAAAAAAAAAGTGTAGTATTTTACTTGGCTACAAATTTAAATATAAGTCCATTGCAAGATGTAGCTGCTAAAATCTAACTCACCTTCTTGCTCGAATGTCAACTGTCTTCAGTCAGAATTATGCTCACCATGCTGGGTATTGGGCAGAACATCTGAAAAATAACCGGTTTGGTTTTGTGTGTCACATTGATAACTATGGAAAATGTGAAAGATGCTTCTGAGGACCATCCACGTATGCATCTCTAGAGGAGCCCTGGCCTCAGTCCTGGTCTTCAGCTCCAACCACCTGCTGAATGGCTATTTCACCTGGTTAGTAACAATTTCGAGTTGTTATAATAGATCAGTTCTTCAATGCAAATGATCCACAATCAGTTCTCTAACATTGAATTGCTCTTCTTCCCTTCCACAAGCCTTCTCTCTGCAATGCATGCTTCCCTTCTCAGCATCCCTTCTCTACATCCAGCTCAGTTCAGTTCAGTCGCTCAGTCGTGTCCGACTCTTTGCGACCCCATGAATCGCAGCACGCCAGGCCTCCCTGTCCATCACCATCTCCCGGAGTTCACTCAGACTCACATCCATCGAGTCCGTGATGCCATCCAGCCATCTCATCCTCGGTCGTCCCCTTCTCCTCCTGCCCCCAACCCCTCCCAGCATTTGGGTTCCTTTCTTTTTTAAGTTGTGGCATACGGACTCTTAGTTGCCCCATGTGGGATCTGGTTCCCTGACCAGGGATTGCATCTGGGCTCCCCTGAACTGACAGCACGGAGTCTTAGCCACTGGACCACCAGGGAAGTCCCTGGGTTTCTTTTTTTTTTAACTTCTCCCATTTCTTTCCCTCTGCCTCTCTGACTTTGTCTGGTACCAGAGACAGGGCTAATGAACTTCATTGTCCTTCCTTTAGCTTTAATCCTCCTGTTCTATTCAGTTCACAGCTACGGTGAAAGAATATGGTCATATTGTCTTAAAAATGCTAAAGCAAGTTCTTAAGCTCACTACTGAAAAAGGATTTTTTTTTTTCATTTTAAAATAAAGGTGATGGCCAAATTCACCCTACATGTGGCCTTTATTTTTAAAAAATTATACGAAGCAAGATGAGTCTGAATTAATATTCTGAACTAAAATTCTGTTACCACTTAAGTAAATGTATTGAACATCAACTGGAAGTTGAGAATAATTTGACTCCCTGCCAAAGATGTTATTAGAGTCATGTGTCTGAGAATGTAGCAAAGTAACATGGTTTGAAGCATATCTAAGTAGAACTGCTAACAAATTTTATGTCCTAAAAAATAAGATATAACATAAAACATGAAAATATGTCCTGTCTATTTTTGTAAGGAGGATGGGTGCCATTTCCACCCCCTGTTCTCCTAGGGTGGAAAAATGCAGTGAGTGAAAGGGGAGACAGCTTGGGCCTGGGAAGTCAGAGTTCAAAGGTCTTAGTTGGCAAGCCCCAGATCCTGCTCCAGAGTTCTCAGCTGGCAGAACAAATGATCCCAAAATTGCAGAGTGCCAGTCTTTTATTTTCTCTCCTTCAAAGGAGCTGGCTTTCTGTTAGTGGAGCTTATTCACTTGAATCAGGACTTCTCACCATGTTTTCATTAAAAATAGATGAAGTCCCTGATATATGACACCAATGCATTCCTTTGTAGCCTAGATTGTTATAATGACAGAGCTGTATTGAAAAATGAATTTGAGTCTTAGAAAGCTTCGTTGTAGTAAAGAGGTTTTGCCTTTTCCCCCTTGACATACAGCTAATCTAGAAACTTATGTCCTTATAATTATTTGAGCATGAAGTGATCTGCCATGATTGACCTTAAAACTAAAATGTTATTCTGCATCCATAGTAGTCATACCACATTTTTTCTTCTACAGAAATTGTCAGGTGTTTTGTTCTTGCTTTTTGTGTGTTTGTCTATTTTTTAATCTTCATTCTAGCACGTGAAGGACCTGATTTCTCCTTTAGTTTCCAAAATTTGCTTGGGTGTCAGACCAAAGTAACAATTAGATTAATTTGGTTTATTTCTTACTTTATAATGTTCCTTTAAAAAAAAAAAAAAACTCAAATATTTCATTTGGCTGAGATCAATTCTGTGATCTGTTTATTAGGCTTTTATATTTCAATATTGAGTTCATGCCATCTAGAAAAACTGTATTAACTCATATTTAAATTTATAATAACTACATTAACTTCAGCAGTTGCCTCAAAACTTTTCCCTTCTCCATTTCCAAGAACAAATGGCTAGGGTTTTTTTTTCTGTTATTTTTTACTGATTTCCCTAAAAGTATGTATTTATGAGCCAGCTCATAAACAGAAGAGCAATTTCAAATTGTTTGCCTATTTGTAACCTCGGCTTAGAGAATACAGACTTTTCTTTATCAGGCTCAGAATTTCTCTAGAAGCACAACTTGAAGTAATTTGATTAAAAGATGAATAATACCCTGAGTAGTTCTGGACTATAACAAGTCCAGTAAGGAAGTGTTTCTCAACTAGAGGGTACAGAGTCAAACCCTCAGTGAGCCACAGGTGCAGAAAACATCCACTGAAAGAGACCTTCGTTCAGGCCTAAGGAGAACAGAAGTCATTAATATTAGCTGACATATTACCACAGTTGATCAGTTGGTTATAAAAGCAGCCAGCTTATTCAAAAGCAATCTCCAGCACCTATAATCCTTACTCAAAAGCAATTGCTGCTAGTAAATTGTAAATAAATCTCTTCAGGATTGTAATTAAGCCCTGATGTTCAAATCCTCTGATAAGCAAGTTTGTCATTCACTGCTTTATATAACCACTTTAACTGTGCTCTTAGGTACTTTTCCATATCATGAGCATCTTTTCTCCCCTTTGAAACTGTATTAATGATTACCATTGGGCTTGGAATATATCAAGGGTATTGTAAAACATGTAAGTAGATTAATGCTGTTCTCCCTTTTGATGTCTAAATCATTTTGCTAGGTACAACATGGGCTTCCCTGGTGGCTCAGCTGGTAAAGAATCCGCCTGCAATGTGGGAGACCTGGGTTCAGTCCCTGAGTTGGGAAGATCCCCTGGAGAAGGGAACAGCTACCCACTCCAGTATTCTGGCCTGGACAATTCCATGGACTACACAGTCCATGAGTCGGACACACAAAGAGTGTCTGAGTGTGAGTCGTACACGACTGAGCAACTTTCCCTTTCAGACTTAAAGTATTTCTGTATTCGGTGTTCTGACACCGCTTAGTGTTATTAGGTTTAACATTTGGAAATCAGAATTAAGTAAAGCACCTTTCAAATGACTCATTTGGTTTACAGGCAGAAGACTAAAACTGCATTTCTGAAATGAGACAAATTTGAGAAGCACAGTTGTACTACTGTGAGTTTGTTGACTTCTGTTTTAGGAGACTAAAAGAGGCAGTAACAAAACTCTTCCCCAAATGGTTCACTTTCTATATGTGGGTATGGGATTGTGAGATGCTCTGGCAGAGAATATATTTTGCAAGATGTTTGTGTTTATAACAAACACTGTTTGTATCTATACAGGAATATCTTTATTGTGAATATAGCAGTCATACTGTTGTACCTATAGATTTCTGTCTAAAAGCTGTGAATTTATTGTTCTGGAATCCACTTGACATTGATGGAAAGGCTCAGACAAGTTCAAAGTCTGTTTGAGTTTCTTCAGTGTTTCAGACTTTGATAGTATTTTGAGAAAGTATAATTTCAGATACATTTGTGGCATTTCTCAGTTTGATCAAAGTCTCACTCTATCATTTTGGATAGGTAGAATTCCAATAGACTACAGAAAGCTGCCAGAATGCATGATTAAAGTATTTTAAAGAAAGGAAGTACTATTATTTGTTAAACTGAAGAAAGTCTTATGTCTTCAGAAGTATTATTTTTTGTAAATTAAGGTATTGACATATGCAAGTTGACCTCTACTGTAATCTTTTATCTATATTTTATTTTTATGAAGCACAAAATCATTGAATTTAAGTATTTGAAACTCATATATTTCCAAGACATTTCCTACATTAAAGCATTTTTCTAAACTTTTCTTTCAGTTACCCAGCTCTTCGAGATTTTGAACATTTTAAGTAATCACTGAAACTATGTTTCATATTTATTCATTTGGGTGGAAGGGATTAGAATTTTCCTTAGACAAACAAATCTAAACTTACTTTAACTGTTTTGCTATAAAATGGTAAAACTAGCTCCATTGCTTGTTGAAAATTGAATTGTCTACCAGGGGAAATCTGTTCGATATAAACATCATTGTCAAAATTCACTCTTGTTTTTCTACTTTACTTCCTTAATTTTAGAGTTGGTTTTTAGAATACTGCAGCTTTTGGCAGAGAACCCCATAGTTTTTGACACTCATACACCAGTCTTCCTTATTGCATGTTGTTATATGTGTTGTAGTTAAGAGACAGAACCTTGCCTAGTCTCTTTATACTAGGAGTTGGTGTTTGTTCATGCTTCTTAGTTTTAATTAGAGAAAAAAGTTTAAGTACATTTCACCTGGATGGATGTATAAAATGCAAAATCCTAAAAATTTGATGTGCACCATTTATTTCCTCTCTCCACTTTCACTAGACCATCTGAGGTCTTGAGAAATAAAGCAATGCTGAGGTAACCCCTCTAAGAATGTCTTCTTTAAATCTAGTAATTTTCCATCTCTGACTTTTTACAAGAAAAGCATTTGCAGCTCCTGGGACATTTCAGCTGTTGACACTTTAGGAACCTCCAACTCTGTGTAGGTGTTGTGAAGTAAATTTGAAACATGGAGGTGGGAGAAAAGCCATATGTCCCTCAAAGTTTTATTTTATTTTATTTTAATGAAAGACTGCTGCAAGTACAAATGGAGAGTCAACAAGCAACCCGTTCATAAGGAAAGTCCTGATAAGAGAACCAAAGAAGAGCCTCTAGTGTTTAACAATTCTTAGCAAAATAACGTGCCATTGTTTTACTCCTTGGAGAATATGACAACTTTAAAAAAAGAAACAGCTGCATAACTGTGCAGTTTCTTTTTGATGGATAACCAATTTTTATCAGCAATAAGTGTACTACCTCATAATACTAAAGTTTAATTTATAAAGGAATTGATTAATTTTAAATCAGAGGATAGACTCCACCTCTAAGTCATCACACTTTTTGAGAAGAAGGCTTTCCTGCACCAATGCATCTGTGTCACGGTGTTCCAGAGTATGCAACATTTTCCAAGGAAGCAGATGTACTCTCTGTCGATTTTAAAATAGGTTGTTATTTAATGGACAGGAATGCACTGGTTTTTTTTCTTTGAGTATCTGCATATAAATACAGATATTTTATCTATTTGTTAATGTCACACAAGTGACCACAATATTTTTAGCAAGATCCAGGGAACACAAAGCAAAAGAAGCCTCATGTTTCTGTGTGTTTCTGCGGGAGGGAAGGAAGAAGAATCTGAGAATCAAAACATTTCACAAAGAAAATAGCTATTTTTTTTAATTTTTACAAATAGCTAAGTTTAAACTTAAGAATCAAAATAAAAAAGTAAAATAAAAACATCTAAGTAAAATTAAAACAAAAGATTTATGGGTGAAAATTCAATTATAATTCAACTTCAGCTTATAATTGGGTAATATTCTACTTTTTACATCATCCTACCATTTATTATCATCATTGCAATGCATTTTTTGACATTTCTTAGGAGCAGGGCCCTAGGGATACAGGAAGGTGTATGGTATGTTCTCTGTTCTTTAGTGATTTCAATCTGTTTTCACTTTTTGTGTTAGAGAAAAATAATTGCACCTTTATTTTTCTTTCAATGGGTTTATCAAGAGGGAAATTTTATTTCTGAAAGCTAAAATAGTGTATAATAGTACAATTACCAGTAGCTAACATGTAGCATATCTGAGAAGGCAATGGTACCCCACTCCAGTACTCTTGCCTGTAAAATCCCATGGACAGAGGAACCTGCTGGGCTACAGTCCATGGGGTCGCTAAGAGCCAGACACTTCACTTTCTCTTTTCACTTTCATGCATTGCAAAAGGAAATGGCAACCCACTCCAGTGTTCTTGCCTGGAGAATCCCAGGGATGGGGTAGCCTGGCGGGCTGCTGTCTGTGGGGTCANCTTTCATGCATTGCAAAAGGAAATGGCAACCCACTCCAGTGTTCTTGCCTGGAGAATCCCAGGGATGGGGTAGCCTGGCGGGCTGCTGTCTGTGGGGTCACACAGAGTCGGACACGACTGAAGCAACTTAGCAGCAACCTGTAGCATATACTGAGAAATCTTTTCCAAAATGTAAAGTGAAACCACAGTAAAAATGGTAGGGTTAGAATTTTCTGGTCTAGTGGGCTTTTGTTGTTGTTTTTAATGAAATGACTGCAAGTTAGGTTTCTCATCATGAATTGTTTCTAATGATACCTTTTGATTTTTTTAACCTCATATTAAAATTAAGCCAAATGATTAGAATATTAACTTGTGTTTATTCTCCCGGCTGTCCTTGACTCCACTTCAAGCATATAGCTATACTTTAGTATTTTCTTGCTTCTGTTTAGGTTTTTGTCATTTTTCTGTCAGGAGCATTTCTCATTTTCTGTGAAAAGCCTAAACTTATTGACAGAGTTCTTTTCCATGGTGTATCTTGTGAGTGCAATAAGAAGAGAGAGAGAAAAAAATGATTTGCTAGAGCTTTCCTTTCCCTAAAAATACAACTCTGACAATTGAAGTCTCTGAGAATAGGGCCACCTTGTCTAATTCAGTGGGGAACATGGCAATTCTTCAGAGGACCTTCTAGCAAGAATCTGGGCTTAGGCACCTAGTTCTTAGTTGCATAGTTAATTCCTCTGTATCACCTTCACACAGAACCAGAGATTTGAAGGCAAAACCCAAAGTGGACAGCAGACAAGTGATGGCTAGGGTAGGCAAGGGGCTCCCTTGCACCGGGACCTGGGAAAGGCCTCAGTCATTATTGAGATTGTTATTGTCATGTTGTTATTGTTAGATTTCCCTGCCCAGCCGAGCAGAACAGAGTCTTCATGTTGGATCCTTGTTGATTCAGACAAAGTAAGAACCATGTTATTTCCTGGCTCCCTTGCATCTTGAATGTGCTGGATCCATTACTTTTATATTCTTGTGAAATTGGTGTAATGAAGAGGACACTCACTGGATGAGGGCTCAGGAAACTCTGAATCTAAGCCTGGGATTGCAACCTCATCTTTGTAGAACCTGGGCCGTCAACACCTTTGTAACTATAGTTAGACTGAAGTGATGTTAAGTGGAGTTTTCTGTATCCATGCCCCCAAATTTAAAGGTAGGGTCACTTGATTAAAGGTTCCTGATTAAGGATAAGACATGAATATGGTTCAAGGACAGAGTCACCGATAACTCAGAGCAGGGTCGGTGCCCCCTGACTTGTTTGGGGAAGCAGTGCCAAAGGTTTCCATTTTTACACTTTAACTGGCTCTCGGGTTTTGAGTGGATGCCAACTGCTTGGAACTAATTTTTCTCCTTTACACATCAAAGTGCTCCTAGTCTATCCCCATGTCTTTTCTCTTTTTTTTCTTCCCTTCCCCAAAATTCAGAGTGCTTTTTCCAAATTTGAGGAAATGGGCTGTGAAGTCAGAATAGATGAGCTCGTGGACTGATCATGTTCTCCCCATTCCCCAACCCGAATGCATGCTGCCCCCAGTGTCTGCAGAGAAGTCCCCATATACAACCACAGATCCCCATGCCGCCACCTTCATTTCTAGGCACCCCCGCTCATGTTTTGGCTCTTGCCTCATCCGGTCTCAGCTGCTCCTTCCTGTTGAGACATATCTTTGGGGGTTCTTATTTCTCCTCTGTGTTTTCAACCCCTCTCTCTCTTTTAGCTCCTTTCCATAGCCTGGATTCAACTTTCTTTTCTTTTGAGATGATATCCTTCGTTTCATTCTGCCTTCCACGTAGACATTACTCTACACCTTCCCATCACCTGCAGACTTCTTCAGGGTTGAGAGGCACTGGGCTTTCTCGCCCATTTTCAACTCCTCTAATGTTCATGAAGATGCTCCCTTCCTCACCCAATAAAGCTGCTCTTTCTTAAATGAACAAAACCCATCTCATCACCAGACCCACTGGACATTCCATGTCTCCAATCTTCTCCCATTTCAGCTGTCAGTTTCGGTGACTCTCTGTACAACTCTCTCCTCCCGGAATTTCTCCTACTTCTCATCCTTTGTCATCTCCTTCGCAGGCTCTGGCTGACTTTTCTTCCTCTCTTGGATCCTTAAACATTATGTAATATTCTACAGGGTTACTCGCTGACCCTCCGTTTTTCTTTCCTGACATCATACCCAAGGGCTTTTTGTCCCTTCCCATGGCTTTAACTTCTATTCATTTGCTGATTATGCCCAAAGTACCAACTTTGGGCATAATCAGCACTACCTCCTATTCAGGTAGTGCAAGACCCACACCCAGTAACATACAGTGTATGATCATGTTGGTGCTTCTCAGACATAGTATGCGCACGTAAGGGCGAATTTTCCCTTAAACCTACGTGTTCATGTCTGTTTAACCTTCTGGTTATAAGCCATGCCGCTCACCATCAACACCAGTAACGTTTCAAAGCCATCTGTGAATGCTTCTCTTTTCCCCAACTTCACACCCGATTCAAAGCTAACTCGTATGTAGTTTAACTCTCGAATTATCTCTGGTATCTTCCTCTTCCTCTCCATCCTCGCTGCTACAGTGATGATCTCAGTAACCGTTCTGATGGCTCATCTCCCTTGGCCACTTCCCCATGCCAATACAGTCTCTGCCCGTCCTCCTAAACTGAAGGATCGANTTCTTCCTCTCCATCCTCGCTGCTACAGTGATGATCTCAGTAACCGTTCTGATGGCTCATCTCCCTTGGCCACTTCCCCATGCCAATACAGTCTCTGCCCGTCCTCCTAAACTGAAGGATCGAGCCCTGGGAGGCTGGCTTCTACGTGGGCTCTTCTTCTATTCTTAATACTTATCCATCTGTTTGGCTGCATTGAGTCTTGGTTGAAGCATGTGGGATCTAGTTCCCTCCCTGACCAGGGATCAAATCCCAGCCACCTGCGTTGGGAGCTCAGAGTCTTAGCCCCTGGACCACCAGGGAAGCCCTGGGCTCTTTCTCTTGAGCTGCATCCATGGGAGGCACTGGAGGATGATGGGAGTGAGGAGAGAGGCTGGGTTCCTGGGTTCCAATTTGTTTGCCTTTTGCTAGGGATATGACGTCTCCTGGGGGCCCTCCTTCCATCCCCTTTTCTCCAGGCTCTGACATGGTTTCCTTCTGCCCCTTTCTACTTTGTGCTGGTAACCGGTTTTCATTGTTGCTGGTCTCTGATGTTTCCTCCTTTTTTGTGGTTCTTTATATCTACTCACACACCTCTGTAAATAGCCCATTCAGTAAAGTGTCCTTCGTTAAACCCTTCAGGTGTGCCAGTCTGTTGCCTGCCAGGACTCAGATGGATGCAACNATAACTAAAACTTTGAATTTCTGGTAAGAGGGCAGCGACACTAAATTGTGTGCTAAGTAAAACCGTAATTTATGTACTAGGAATTTAGGAGGCTGCTGCATAAGACAAATTATGCCAACCTTCTAACTGTAAGTTTTCTCGTGCTCTGTTAACTTGTCAACATCAAACCAGAGAGGACTCAGACTGCACTGTAGAGTCAGAGAGTTTGCAGGTTGACTTTGCTACAAATGCTTATTTCTAATCTATATTATCATCTCACTGGGAAAAAATGAACCATTGTGTAAAATATGTATACCTGGGTTACCTATCTTTTGAGTGTTATTTTATCAGTAATGCAGTTTGTTACCTGTAGAAAAATTGTTCACTCAAGTGATAAATTCTCCCAAGACATTGTCTCCCTGAAACCCATGGACAGCCTGATTTCAGTTACTAGGCAGGTATTTGTGGCTCTCCAACAATTTCCCTGGTTGACAGGGGTTCCCTCAGGTCCAGAATGATACATCCTACATTTTATTGCATATGCCTCTTGTGTGCTTCAGGCCTCTCAAACTGACCACATTGTTTTCTTCGATTCCCCCAAAGCCATCTCTCATCCATGGTGCTGTATTCTCCCAGCTGAGTTATTGAAACAACATCACAGCCTGTCCCTTAACTAATCTCTCCCCTCTTTAATCCATTTTCACACAAAGACTAATATGAACTTCCCAAAGTCACATGGGATCTTCCTGGTGGGATCAAGCTGTGCATTCATGCAGAACTAGTCAGTGTCTTCCATGGTGATCACGTCCACTGGCTTTAACTTCAGTACAGTTCAGTTCAGTCGCTCAGTCATGTCCGACTCTTTGTGACCCCATGAGCCGCAGCACGCCAGGCCTCCATCACCTGTCCATCACCAACTGCCGGACTTCACCCAAACCCATTTCCATTGAGTCAGTGATGCCATCCTACCATCTCATCCTCTGTCATCCCCTTCTCCTCCTGCCCTCAATCTTTCCCAGCATCAGGGTCTTTTCAAATGAGTCAGCTCTTTGCATTAGGTGGCCAAGTTGGAGTTTCAGCTTCAACATCAGTCCTTCCAATGAACACCCAGGACTGATGTCCTTTAGGATGGACTGGTTGGATCTCTTTGCAGTTCAAGGGACTCTCAAGAGTCTTCTCCAACACCACAGTTCAAAAGCATCAGTTCTTCTGTGCTTAGCTGTCTTTATAGTCCAACTCTCACATCCATACATAACTACTGGAAAAACCATAGCCTTGACTAGACGGACCTTTGTAGACAAAGTAATGTTTCTGCTTTTTAATATGCTATCTAGATTGCTCATAACTTTCCCTCCAAGGAGTGTCTTTTCATTTCATGGCTGCAGTCACCATCTACAGTGATTTTGGAGCCCCCCAAAATAAAGTCAGCCACCACTGTTTCCACTGTTTCTCCATCTATTTTCCATGAAATGATAGGACCGGATGCCATGGTCTTCATTTTCTGAATGTTGAGCTTTAAGCCAACTTTTTCACTCTCCTCTTTCACTTTCAACAAGAGGCTCTTTAGTTCTTCTTCACTTTCTGCCATAAGGGTGGTGTCATCTGCATATCTAAGGTTATTGATATTTCTCCCAGCAATCTTGATTCCAGCTTGTGCTTCATCCAGCCCAGTGTTTCTCATGATGTATTCTGCATATAAGGTAAATAAGCAGGGTGACAATGTACAGCCTTGACATATTCCTTTTCCTGTTTGGAATCAGTCTGTTGTTCCATGTCCAGTTCTAACTGTTGCTGCTTCAGTTCGAAGTTAACTAACTTCACTCAGTTCAGTTCAGTTGTTTAGTCATGTCGTACTCTTTGTGACCCCGCAGACTGGGGCACGCCAGGCTTCCCTGTCCATCACCAACTCCCAGAGCTTGCTCAAAGTCATGTCCATCAAGTTGGTGATGCCATCCAACCATCTTATCTTCTGTCATCCCCTTCTCCTCTTGCCTTGCAAGATATAATCCTGCATGAACTCTCTGCAGTCCATCTGAGTTATTCTCCTTTTCCCCTGCTGCCCTCCAGCCAGTCGGCAAGTCTCTCGGTTTTTCTGGATGAGAGTTCTCATGAGCTAGCTCATTGCTCTGGCTTACGTCTTCCCTGACAACCATTCACTAAAGCTCTGCTCACTGTGGACCAGATGAATTTCCCACACCACCACTCACCATACCACAGTAGTGATAGCATAATATATCTTTTCCTTGAGAGGATGAAATACTGTGAAGGCAGGTCACATGTGTGAATGAACCATATGGGAAGTCAGTATGCTAATAACTGTTTGTGTATTTTGTGTTAAATATGCATATGCATTTGTTTATAGCTTAATTATAAATAATGCACTGAGGATATAAAACATGGATAAAGATGTATCAGTCTCAAAATATTTATGTTTATTATTATTATGCTTATTACTAAATGTTAGAAGAAAAAATGCATTAATTCAATAAATACTTAGTAAACACCTTTTCTTTGCCTTGAAAGTATGCTAAATATAAGAGATATAAGGCACAGTCTGTGTCTTCCAAGTTTTCTTGTTTACTTGGACTAACTAGGACGCAGACACAAAGAACTATGGTAATTTAGGCCAATTTAGTGTAGGGGTACTAGGTCTCAGAATCTATTCTTACTGATGAATTACTTAGCTAGGAATTACTTTGAAAGTAATTTTTTCTTGTTTTTTCCTCTCTATTTGCTCCCCCCTCCCCAACACCCACTTTTCCAAGCAGAAGTGCACGATTTATTTAATTCCCTTCATTTGGCATCATGACAACAAAAAGTCATCAGTGTATTCACCGTAAAAGGACTTTGTTTTATTTTTTATCACCTAGCACATTTTTATTGTCAGAATGGTTACTAATCATTCATTTTTATTTACTCTAGCTAGGGAAGTTTTGCAAAAAGTCTTGTTCCTATTTAGAAAAAAACACTATAAATGATGGGTTCTCTCCTAGCTTGTTAATCAGTGAACACACCACAGACTC
Source organism: Oreotragus oreotragus (assembly GCA_006410675.1). NCBI lineage: Eukaryota > Metazoa > Chordata > Mammalia > Artiodactyla > Bovidae > Oreotragus > Oreotragus oreotragus. The sequence continues at coordinate 295,713 of SJYX01010451.1, read as the reverse complement.
AAACCTCATGACTTCATTAGATTAAGCCTGAGTATTGATAAGATCTGTTTCTCTCCTTGTCAACTGGGGCTTCTTGGCCCCAAAGTCCCATTATACCAGCCTCAGAATGTCGGAGCAAGGCTGTATAATCCTCAAGTTTAATTGGAATAACCCTTTTGAGTGACTGAGATAGAAAACAAAGATACAGATGATTTGTATCTATTTCAAACTCTTGGGCTCTTTTTTATTTTTTCTCTATTGTTTCCTTTATAGTTTTGTTAAGCTGAATTCAAATATTTTAGTGGTATATTTAAGAACACAAGTAAGAAAAGAGAGATGGGGTAACAGTAAACATAACATATACTAAAAAAATGCCATGATGATGGAAATGATGATTCTTTGGGCGCTGATGAGAGTAGCTAAAATCTTCTGATGAGAGTAGAGTCAAGGAGGGTTGGGATTAATTCACATTAATGTGCAGATGTAGCCTTCCACAAAGCCAAGGATAGTAATGTTTTCTCTACTCTGTTGGAATGTTTTTCTCATGATCTCATTCTGGATGCCAAGATATTTGATGACCACATAACCAACAGTTATGTTGACCAGCAGTATGTCAGTTGTAGTCTCTCATACTCTTGAAGCTCATTAAGATCTCAAATTCCTATTGACTGAGATATCCATATTATAAAGTCAAATTAATTGTATGAACTTTTGCACTAGGTACTAGCTTGAGGTATTCAAATATGAGATATTTGAGATACTTCTGGTAGAGGCAGTAGTTCTTCACAAAAGCAACAACACCAAAAAAAAAAAAAAAACTTGAAAAAGTATGTTACTGATCATTTGGAGATAGAATTAATACATATAAATCTATTCATAGCTTAGGACCCATGTTCACATATATAAAATATAGTCAAAGTCTAAAGTCTTAGATGCTAAATAGATGATAAAATGAAATTCCATTTGAATAAAGGGTTGTTGCCCTTCCTCTCTTGGGATTATACAGACGAGTTATCAGGGAGAAAACAAGATTTGGTGCTCAAAACCTTTATGAGAATCAACTTGCTACTCAGGGGGAAAGGGTGTATCAGTTTGGTGAGGGTGGAGAGAGATTTGAAGCTGGCGTCAATAGGGAAAGATTTTGACCAGTTTTGTCTAACATAATCAAGGGAAGTGACTCAGATTAGTAAAGGAAGTAATCATGTGATGCATTCATGAAACAGAACCCCTAACCTGTAATAGTTCAGAGAAGTTTAGGGGAAACCTCACTTCTGTTCGTTTTGCCATAGAAATCAGACCTCAGCCTTGCCCTAAATAGTATTCAGGAATAAACACAGCACTGCTTGGATCTGGGACAGCCTGTGTCTAATGATCACAGTTGAAGGTGCTAGAAATGCTTGGCAGGCATATCACTACCATCTTTTTCAGGCTGAATCTTACAAAAGCCAATGAGGCACTGTATTTCAATAAGTCCTTGTACTTCAGAAGAAGAGAGAAAATATGAACTCTAAATGGCCAATTCAGGATTAACTTGGTTTGTAAACTATGATAACCATCCTGTATTGAATTTTGGATAGTGTGCAAGAAGAAAAAGAATTAGGTATTAATGGACACTTGCTATTTACTAGGCAGTTTGCTCCCATTTTTGCAAAAACAAAACACAAAATGGCATTTATTCTGTAATGTCAGTTTTATTTATTTTTCCCACTTTAGAGATGAGAATACTCTGTATAGTTGAGTAACCCTGCTGCTGCTGCTGCTAAGTCGCTTCAGTCGTGTCTGACTCTGTGCGACCCCATAGACGGCAGCCCAGGAGGCTCCCCCCATCCCTGGGATTCTCCAGGCAAGAACACTGGAGCTCGACTAATCAATTATGATGCAAAGCCTGATCTGATAGCTTAGCAGTCCATGTGCTTTCTACCCCTCATACTGTCTTTCTGAAGAATATTTCTATCTATCTTGTTCTTCCTTAGGAAGCAGACATCCCTAGCACCTCCAAAGTCTGTGAATTAACGTGTTAAAGATGTTTGGATTCTTCATGAGATGGTGTCCGAGGCCAAGCCAAGTCAGACCTGACATAAAGTTATATAGGTGTTTTTTGTTACTGTCTCTTAGTGGATTTTAGCTCTGGACTTGCACCCAAACCTAATATATTACTGTGATCCACGCAGCCGTAAGAGTCTTTATGTGACAACTGCAGAGGTGAGCTTGGACTGTGGCCTATTTTATTGCACCATGGAAATTTCTCAAAGCAAATGTCAGGGTTTTGGATACTCATGAATCAAAACACAGACAGAAATAAAGTTTTCGGTCCTTCTTAGAACCAAAACTAAAGGCCAGAATGTAATCCCCTTCTTATTAATCAACGTCTGAAAGAGATTCTTCTTAAATTCACCATTAATTTATTTGTAAAGTATTCAGGTGTTCTTTGAGAAACATTTCAGTTCTTTTCATTATATATATTCAGATGTTATAAAGACCAGCAATCTTGATTCCAGCTTGTGCTTCATCCAGCCCAGTGTTTCTCATGATGTATTCTGCATATAAGGTAAATAAGCAGGGTGACAATGTACAGCCCTGACATATTCCTTTTCCTATTTGGAATCAGTCTGTTGTTCCATGTCCAGTTCTAACTGTTGCTGCTTCAGTTCGAAGTTAACTAACTTCACTCAGTTCAGTTCAGTTGTTTAGTCATGTCGTACTCTTTGTGACCCCGCAGACTGGGGCACGCCAGGCTTCCCTGTCCATCACCAACTCCCAGAGCTTGCTCAAAGTCATGTCCATCAAGTTGGTGATGCCATCCAACCATCTTATCTTCTGTCATCCCCTTCTCCTCTTGCCTTGCAAGATATAATCCTGCATGAACTCTCTGCAGTCCATCTGAGTTATTCTCCTTTTCCCCTGCTGCCCTCCAGCCAGTCGGCAAGTCTCTCGGTTTTTCTGGATGAGAGTTCTCATGAGCTAGCTCATTGCTCTGGCTTACGTCTTCCCTGACAACCATTCACTAAAGCTCTGCTCACTGTGGACCAGATGAATTTCCCACACCACCACTCACCATACCACAGTAGTGATAGCATAATATATCTTTTCCTTGAGAGGATGAAATACTGTGAAGGCAGGTCACATGTGTGAATGAACCATATGGGAAGTCAGTATGCTAATAACTGTTTGTGTATTTTGTGTTAAATATGCATATGCATTTGTTTATAGCTTAATTATAAATAATGCACTGAGGATATAAAACATGGATAAAGATGTATCAGTCTCAAAATATTTATGTTTATTATTATTATGCTTATTACTAAATGTTAGAAGAAAAAATGCATTAATTCAATAAATACTTAGTAAACACCTTTTCTTTGCCTTGAAAGTATGCTAAATATAAGAGATATAAGGCACAGTCTGTGTCTTCCAAGTTTTCTTGTTTACTTGGACTAACTAGGACGCAGACACAAAGAACTATGGTAATTTAGGCCAATTTAGTGTAGGGGTACTAGGTCTCAGAATCTATTCTTACTGATGAATTACTTAGCTAGGAATTACTTTGAAAGTAATTTTTTCTTGTTTTTTCCTCTCTATTTGCTCCCCCCTCCCCAACACCCACTTTTCCAAGCAGAAGTGCACGATTTATTTAATTCCCTTCATTTGGCATCATGACAACAAAAAGTCATCAGTGTATTCACCGTAAAAGGACTTTGTTTTATTTTTTATCACCTAGCACATTTTTATTGTCAGAATGGTTACTAATCATTCATTTTTATTTACTCTAGCTAGGGAAGTTTTGCAAAAAGTCTTGTTCCTATTTAGAAAAAAACACTATAAATGATGGGTTCTCTCCTAGCTTGTTAATCAGTGAACACACCACAGACTCAAACCTCATGACTTCATTAGATTAAGCCTGAGTATTGATAAGATCTGTTTCTCTCCTTGTCAACTGGGGCTTCTTGGCCCCAAAGTCCCATTATACCAGCCTCAGAATGTCGGAGCAAGGCTGTATAATCCTCAAGTTTAATTGGAATAACCCTTTTGAGTGACTGAGATAGAAAACAAAGATACAGATGATTTGTATCTATTTCAAACTCTTGGGCTCTTTTTTATTTTTTCTCTATTGTTTCCTTTATAGTTTTGTTAAGCTGAATTCAAATATTTTAGTGGTATATTTAAGAACACAAGTAAGAAAAGAGAGATGGGGTAACAGTAAACATAACATATACTAAAAAAATGCCATGATGATGGAAATGATGATTCTTTGGGCGCTGATGAGAGTAGCTAAAATCTTCTGATGAGAGTAGAGTCAAGGAGGGTTGGGATTAATTCACATTAATGTCCAGATGTAGCCTTCCACAAAGCCAAGGATAGTAATGTTTTCTCTACTCTGTTGGAATGTTTTTCTCATGATCTCATTCTGGATGCCAAGATGTTTGATGACCACATAACCAACAGTTATGTTGACCAGCAGTATGTCAGTTGTAGTCTCTCATACTCTTGAAGCTCATTAAGATCTCAAATTCCTATTGACTGAGATATCCATATTATAAAGTCAAATTAATTGTATGAACTTTTGCACTAGGTACTAGCTTGAGGTATTCAAATATGAGATATTTGAGATACTTCTGGTAGAGGCAGTAGTTCTTCACAAAAGCAACAACACCAAAAAAAAAAAAAAAACTTGAAAAAGTATGTTACTGATCATTTGGAGATAGAATTAATACATATAAATCTATTCATAGCTTAGGACCCATGTTCACATATATAAAATATAGTCAAAGTCTAAAGTCTTAGATGCTAAATAGATGATAAAATGAAATTCCATTTGAATAAAGGGTTGTTGCCCTTCCTCTCTTGGGATTATACAGACGAGTTATCAGGGAGAAAACAAGATTTGGTGCTCAAAACCTTTATGAGAATCAACTTGCTACTCAGGGGGAAAGGGTGTATCAGTTTGGTGAGGGTGGAGAGAGATTTGAAGCTGGCGTCAATAGGGAAAGATTTTGACCAGTTTTGTCTAACATAATCAAGGGAAGTGACTCAGATTAGTAAAGGAAGTAATCATGTGATGCATTCATGAAACAGAACCCCTAACCTGTAATAGTTCAGAGAAGTTTAGGGGAAACCTCACTTCTGTTCGTTTTGCCATAGAAATCAGACCTCAGCCTTGCCCTAAATAGTATTCAGGAATAAACACAGCACTGCTTGGATCTGGGACAGCCTGTGTCTAATGATCACAGTTGAAGGTGCTAGAAATGCTTGGCAGGCATATCACTACCATCTTTTTCAGGCTGAATCTTACAAAAGCCAATGAGGCACTGTATTTCAATAAGTCCTTGTACTTCAGAAGAAGAGAGAAAATATGAACTCTAAATGGCCAATTCAGGATTAACTTGGTTTGTAAACTATGATAACCATCCTGTATTGAATTTTGGATAGTGTGCAAGAAGAAAAAGAATTAGATATTAATGGACACTTGCTATTTACTAGGCAGTTTGCTCCCATTTTTGCAAAAACAAAACACAAAATGGCATTTATTCTGTAATGTCAGTTTTATTTATTTTTCCCACTTTAGAGATGAGAATACTCTGTATAGTTGAGTAACCCTGCTGCTGCTGCTGCTAAGTCGCTTCAGTCGTGTCTGACTCTGTGCGACCCCATAGACGGCAGCCCAGGAGGCTCCCCCCATCCCTGGGATTCTCCAGGCAAGAACACTGGAGCTCGACTAATCAATTATGATGCAAAGCCTGATCTGATAGCTTAGCAGTCCATGTGCTTTCTACCCCTCATACTGTCTTTCTGAAGAATATTTCTATCTATCTTGTTCTTCCTTAGGAAGCAGACATCCCTAGCACCTCCAAAGTCTGTGAATTAACGTGTTAAAGATGTTTGGATTCTTCATGAGATGGTGTCCGAGGCCAAGCCAAGTCAGACCTGACATAAAGTTATATAGGTGTTTTTTGTTACTGTCTCTTAGTGGATTTTAGCTCTGGACTTGCACCAAAACCTAATATATTACTGTGATCCACGCAGCCGTAAGAGTCTTTATGTGACAACTGCAGAGGTGAGCTTGGACTGTGGCCTATTTTATTGCACCATGGAAATTTCTCAAAGCAAATGTCAGGGTTTTGGATACTCATGAATCAAAACACAGACAGAAATAAAGTTTTCGGTCCTTCTTAGAACCAAAACTAAAGGCCAGAATGTAATCCCCTTCTTATTAATCAACCTCTGAAAGAGATTCTTCTTAAATTCACCATTAATTTATTTGTAAAGTATTCAGGTGTTCTTTGAGAAACATTTCAGTTCTTTTCATTATATATATTCAGATGTTATAAAGATATGTCACACACTTCCATTTATTTCTTTGTGAAAATTACGAGTTTGACATTCAGGGGGGAAAAAATGTGCTATGAAACTCCTTAAATTTTTTGAGTAAGCTAAAATTATTTTCTTGCACTTTATACGATACACCCTGCATGAACAGCCAGTTCCAGAGTTGGTACTGGAAGTTGGGGTTCCTGTTTATTGTCTCTTCTTTTTAGATTCTGTCTGGCAGAGATGAATAGGAAGGTTGAAGGTTCAGCTTTATTTAGGATGAGTATTGACATCTCTTGATAGAGCTGTTTTCAGTAGAGCTGGATTGAAAAGCACAGCTGGTGGAGAAATCTGGGCTTCTCCTAAGCGCTCAGGGCTGTCCCTTTCCAGGCTTGTCGAGAAAATTGGGGTACCTCCCTTACCTGAGCCAGCAGAGGGTCAACCTCAGGTCTGTCTACCTCACACATTCAGACCAGAGTCAGCAGGGTGACTCTCTTGGCCACCCTCAGGAAAGTGGGCCCCAGACCTTACCACTGGTTTTGAACAGAGCACCCAGTTGGGTCCTGGTGCCTCTTCCTGCAGATCGGTGATGGTCCCAAAGGGACAGTGACTGGCAGCTCTTCCTCACCTGGGGAGTGAGCTCAGGTATCCATCATGTACGTGAAAACCCCCATAGAGGCCAGTCTCTTACCAATCAGTTTACTGCAGTCCTTTCCTTTTGATGAAAAATGTGATGGAAGGAGGAATATAAAGTTGAAAGAGGGTCTCCTCTTCCCAGTCCCATTCCCACCCCGCAAACACGCACACTGGAAAAGACTTGGCTTCTTATCAAGAGAATCCTGCATTTATAGGCAGAATAGGGATCTCGAGAGCCAGAGAGTCACCCATGCAGGATGCAGGGGAATTTTAAGCCAGCTGTGCAGTTAAAGATAGTGAGATTGGCAAAATTGTTTAAATTACCTACAGACACTTACTAGTCTCTGTTTTATTTTTCTGTTTATATGTCTGTCTCTCTGCCCTGCTCTTTCTCTTTTCTCCATTTCGCTTACCACTAAACAGCAACAAAATAATTTTTCTAGGGCTTAATTCAGCAATTATGGTCAAGGTTACAAAAACATGTTTTGGCAAAGAGAAACATCTTGGATTCATATATAAAGAAATTTTCTCCTGTGCCAAGCAACAAAAGAAGCTCCAAAATTTCTTTAATTCTATAAATCTGATATAACCAATACAGTTTTCTCACTCATGCTAATCTTATTTTTATTAGACCAATAAACAGGCTAATGCATTCTGATTTTCTTTTTTCTTTAAGTGCAAAGTTTTCTGAAATTTGGATTTTGAATATCCTATCAGACCCATAGATGAGCTTCACATCTTTGCTGTCTCAATTCAAATCATGTAGCATATTTTTAATTCTATGTGAATCCTGCATAAAAACTTTTGAATACATTATGCCATTTCTAATTTTAAACAAACTTGATTTAAGCATGTATGCAGATTGGTTCATTTGCTACTTAGAATACCACCCCTGCTGCTTGCAGGGACTAGATGAGCCTGGGAACAATATTTATGAAACCATAGTTTAGAATACTGATCAACCTTTCTACTGTCCAGTTGAAGATGAAGTGATGCATCTGCAAGTGCCTGTCTACCATATGGAAGCACTGTTATTCTCTAGAATTTATGGACCTCCATTAGGTAGCACATTGCATAGCATCTGGGAGAAATTCAACAAAAAATTGTTGCCTGAATAAATGCTCCTTTATTCAGTGTGTGGCCATGATCAAGCCCCCACAAAAAATGTTCAGTTGTCCTTTGCATTTTACATTTTTAGATGTAATAATGTTGTAGTGATTGAGTGCATAATTATACTATGAACAAAAGACTAGTTTGAAAATCTAAAGCAAAATTTAAAAATAGAGCATTGAGAGACTTTGAAAAAAGAAAAAATATATATATGTGTGTGTATATATATATAAATTTTTTTGACTGTCATGTGCGCCAATGTCCTGCTCTATGACAGAGAAACCCATGACTGCCAACAGGTCTGAGTGAACAAGCTTGAAAAAATCCTGCTCATAATATCATTTTACAGTAACTTGCACAATCGTTAGATTTGCAGAGCAGTGGAAGGAGTGTGTACACTTGCATATGATGCTTCAAAAATGCCCAGAGCACTTTGAAGAAGGAATTTGGTTTTATAAATCCAGCTTAGGCCTCCAGGTGCTACAAGAAAGCAAAAATGTTATCTTTAGTGAGTTACTGAAACATCATTATAAATGAGAACTGAAAAATGGATTAACTTATGAATAGTCAATGTGCTGATTATAATGAGAAACCAAATTTAAAATCTACTAAGTCACTCAGCTGAGTGAAAATGGCTCCTACATGTGTAGACATCTCCCTGCCAAAGATAATTCAAGGTACGAATGTAAGCACCGTTCATGAAAAAAAATCATGTATCAGTACATGAAAATTGCCTAAAACTATATATTTCCGACTTTTTATCTAAAGTATTGTACTATATAAGTCTCCATTAAATGTATGACTCTAGATACAAGACCATTTACTTATAAATGCCATAAAATGCCTTACTGATAAAGTAGTGGGACCTTTTATTTTTATATGGAAACCCACATTTTAAATGTCACTACTTTAAAAAAAAATCTCTCATTTTAGATTTCTCTCTGAGACATGTTGTAATGTTTGTCTGTAAATGATCTTGGACTCAAATTACGGATGTGATGGATCCACAACACCCATGGTCATCTTCACAGTTCAACGAGTCTGTCTGATTCTCCTACTGTCCTGGAGGAGGCCAAGATATGGTGGCCTTGCCCCTGTGTATTTCTGTCCCTACCTGGAATAAAATAGATACTGAAGGTGTTGATGAGATAACCGAATCCTTTTTCCTAGTACTTTTACCTTCAGTTCATTCAGTGAATTATTAAGTTAACTATTAAAAATCTGTTAAATACCCATCATATATCTTGGGGTTTAAAGACCAATACGTTTCTTATCTTCAGAGATGTTTCTAGCCTGAAAAAGAGCACGAATAAGAGAAGAAAGGCAAAACATCTTGCCAGTATTATGATCTACATATAAAAGAAGATGCATGTGATACACAAAGAAAAGTTGGCCAGTTTCTCTTGAGGCTGGGATAAAAGTTTACTTAAAGGACTACGTTTTAACCCTTTTTAAATAAATGCACAAACCAGAATATTTCCCTGTATCTATTCTAGCTTCTCTGTTCTTCCCATTAGGAAATTCTTTATGGCTTACCCAGATTCTTCATTATGCAATTTTAAAGTGAAGTTCCTTAGTTTCTCCAGGGAGGATAGAAAATAACGGATTGGTATCCCTTTTTTTAGCAGTCTGAATTTTTGGCAGTCTGAATTGCTGGATCAAAACCAAAATGATTAAATATAACTGAAATAAACATAAAATCCTATATTTAAATTTAAAATGTTATCATACGTATAAAAGATAAGAGAAGCACAGTTTTACATGGGAAAAAAAAAAGTCTAGTATTTTACTTGGCTACAAATTTAAATATAAGTCCATTGCAAGATGTAGCTGCTAAAATCTAACTCACCTTCTTGCTCGAATGTCAACTGTCTTCAGTCAGAATTATGCTCACCATGCTGGGTATTGGGCAGAACATCTGAAAAATAACCGGTTTGGTTTTGTGTGTCACATTGATAACTATGGAAAATGTGAAAGATGCTTCTGAGGACCATCCACGTATGCATCTCTAGAGGAGCCCTGGCCTCAGTCCTGGTCTTCAGCTCCAACCACCTGCTGAATGGCTATTTCACCTGGTTAGTAACAATTCCGAGTTGTTATAATAGATCAGTTCTTCAATGCAAATGATCCACAATCAGTTCTCTAACATTGAATTGCTCTTCTTCCCTTCCACAAGCCTTCTCTCTGCAATGCATGCTTCCCTTCTCAGCATCCCTTCTCTACATCCAGCTCAGTTCAGTTCAGTCGCTCAGTCGTGTCCGACTCTTTGCGACCCCATGAATCGCAGCACGCCAGGCCTCCCTGTCCATCACCATCTCCCGGAGTTCACTCAGACTCACATCCATCGAGTCCGTGATGCCATCCAGCCATCTCATCCTCGGTCGTCCCCTTCTCCTCCTGCCCCCAACCCCTCCCAGCATTTGGGTTCCTTTCTTTTTTAAGTTGTGGCATACGGACTCTTAGTTGCCCCATGTGGGATCTGGTTCCCTGACCAGGGATTGCATCTGGGCTCCCCTGAATTGACAGCACGGAGTCTTAGCCACTGGACCACCAGGGAAGTCCCTGGGTTTCTTTTTTTTTTAACTTCTCCCATTTCTTTCCCTCTGCCTCTCTGACTTTGTCTGGTACCAGAGACAGGGCTAATGAACTTCATTGTCCTTCCTTTAGCTTTAATCCTCCTGTTCTATTCAGTTCACAGCTACGGTGAAAGAATATGGTCATATTGTCTTAAAAATGCTAAAGCAAGTTCTTAAGCTCACTACTGAAAAAGGATTTTTTTTTTCATTTTAAAATAAAGGTGATGGCCAAATTCACCCTACATGTGGCCTTTATTTTTAAAAAATTATACGAAGCAAGATGAGTCTGAATTAATATTCTGAACTAAAATTCTGTTACCACTTAAGTAAATGTATTGAACATCAACTGGAAGTTGAGAATAATTTGACTCCCTGCCAAAGATGTTATTAGAGTCATGTGTCTGAGAATGTAGCAAAGTAACATGGTTTGAAGCATATCTAAGTAGAACTGCTAACAAATTTTATGTCCTAAAAAATAAGATATAACATAAAACATGAAAATATGTCCTGTCTATTTTTGTAAGGAGGATGGGTGCCATTTCCACCCCCTGTTCTCCTAGGGTGGAAAAATGCAGTGAGTGAAAGGGGAGACAGCTTGGGCCTGGGAAGTCAGAGTTCAAAGGTCTTAGTTGGCAAGCCCCAGATCCTGCTCCAGAGTTCTCAGCTGGCAGAACAAATGATCCCAAAATTGCAGAGTGCCAGTCTTTTATTTTCTCTCCTTCAAAGGAGCTGGCTTTCTGTTAGTGGAGCTTATTCACTTGAATCAGGACTTCTCACCATGTTTTCATTAAAAATAGATGAAGTCCCTGATATATGACACCAATGCATTCCTTTGTAGCCTAGATTGTTATAATGACAGAGCTGTATTGAAAAATGAATTTGAGTCTTAGAAAGCTTCGTTGTAGTAAAGAGGTTTTGCCTTTTCCCCCTTGACATACAGCTAATCTAGAAACTTATGTCCTTATAATTATTTGAGCATGAAGTGATCTGCCATGATTGACCTTAAAACTAAAATGTTATTCTGCATCCATAGTAGTCATACCACATTTTTTCTTCTACAGAAATTGTCAGGTGTTTTGTTCTTGCTTTTTGTGTGTTTGTCTATTTTTTAATCTTCATTCTAGCACCTGAAGGACCTGATTTCTCCTTTAGTTTCCAAAATTTGCTTGGGTGTCAGACCAAAGTAACAATTAGATTAATTTGGTTTATTTCTTACTTTATAATGTTCCTTTAAAAAAAAAAAAAAACTCAAATATTTCATTTGGCTGAGATCAATTCTGTGATCTGTTTATTAGGCTTTTATATTTCAATATTGAGTTCATGCCATCTAGAAAAACTGTATTAACTCATATTTAAATTTATAATAACTACATTAACTTCAGCAGTTGCCTCAAAACTTTTCCCTTCTCCATTTCCAAGAACAAATGGCTAGGGTTTTTTTTTCTGTTATTTTTTACTGATTTCCCTAAAAGTATGTATTTATGAGCCAGCTCATAAACAGAAGAGCAATTTCAAATTGTTTGCCTATTTGTAACCTCGGCTTAGAGAATACAGACTTTTCTTTATCAGGCTCAGAATTTCTCTAGAAGCACAACTTGAAGTAATTTGATTAAAAGATGAATAATACCCTGAGTAGTTCTGGACTATAACAAGTCCAGTAAGGAAGTGTTTCTCAACTAGAGGGTACAGAGTCAAACCCTCAGTGAGCCACAGGTGCAGAAAACATCCACTGAAAGAGACCTTCGTTCAGGCCTAAGGAGAACAGAAGTCATTAATATTAGCTGACATATTACCACAGTTGATCAGTTGGTTATAAAAGCAGCCAGCTTATTCAAAAGCAATCTCCAGCACCTATAATCCTTACTCAAAAGCAATTGCTGCTAGTAAATTGTAAATAAATCTCTTCAGGATTGTAATTAAGCCCTGATGTTCAAATCCTCTGATAAGCAAGTTTGTCATTCACTGCTTTATATAACCATTTTAACTGTGCTCTTAGGTACTTTTCCATATCATGAGCATCTTTTCTCCCCTTTGAAACTGTATTAATGATTACCATTGGGCTTGGAATATATCAAGGGTATTGTAAAACATGTAAGTAGATTAATGCTGTTCTCCCTTTTGATGTCTAAATCATTTTGCTAGGTACAACATGGGCTTCCCTGGTGGCTCAGCTGGTAAAGAATCCGCCTGCAATGTGGGAGACCTGGGTTCAGTCCCTGAGTTGGGAAGATCCCCTGGAGAAGGGAACAGCTACCCACTCCAGTATTCTGGCCTGGACAATTCCATGGACTACACAGTCCATGAGTCGGACACACAAAGAGTGTCTGAGTGTGAGTCGTACACGACTGAGCAACTTTCCCTTTCAGACTTAAAGTATTTCTGTATTCGGTGTTCTGACACCGCTTAGTGTTATTAGGTTTAACATTTGGAAATCAGAATTAAGTAAAGCACCTTTCAAATGACTCATTTGGTTTACAGGCAGAAGACTAAAACTGCATTTCTGAAATGAGACAAATTTGAGAAGCACAGTTGTACTACTGTGAGTTTGTTGACTTCTGTTTTAGGAGACTAAAAGAGGCAGTAACAAAACTCTTCCCCAAATGGTTCACTTTCTATATGTGGGTATGGGATTGTGAGATGCTCTGGCAGAGAATATATTTTGCAAGATGTTTGTGTTTATAACAAACACTGTTTGTATCTATACAGGAATATCTTTATTGTGAATATAGCAGTCATACTGTTGTACCTATAGATTTCTGTCTAAAAGCTGTGAGTTTATTGTTCTGGAATCCACTTGACATTGATGGAAAGGCTCAGACAAGTTCAAAGTCTGTTTAAGTTTCTTCAGTGTTTCAGACTTTGATAGTATTTTGAGAAAGTATAATTTCAGATACATTTGTGGCATTTCTCAGTTTGATCAAAGTCTCACTCTATCATTTTGGATAGGTAGAATTCCAATAGACTACAGAAAGCTGCCAGAATGCATGATTAAAGTATTTTAAAGAAAGGAAGTACTATTATTTGTTAAACTGAAGAAAGTCTTATGTCTTCAGAAGTATTATTTTTTGTAAATTAAGGTATTGACATATGCAAGTTGACCTCTACTGTAATCTTTTATCTATATTTTATTTTTATGAAGCACAAAATCATTGAATTTAAGTATTTGAAACTCATATATTTCCAAGACATTTCCTACATTAAAGCATTTTTCTAAACTTTTCTTTCAGTTACCCAGCTCTTCGAGATTTTGAACATTTTAAGTAATCACTGAAACTATGTTTCATATTTATTCATTTGGGTGGAAGGGATTAGAATTTTCCTTAGACAAACAAATCTAAACTTACTTTAACTGTTTTGCTATAAAATGGTAAAACTAGCTCCATTGCTTGTTGAAAATTGAATTGTCTACCAGGGGAAATCTGTTCGATATAAACATCATTGTCAAAATTCACTCTTGTTTTTCTACTTTACTTCCTTAATTTTAGAGTTGGTTTTTAGAATACTGCAGCTTTTGGCAGAGAACCCCATAGTTTTTGACACTCATACACCAGTCTTCCTTATTGCATGTTGTTATATGTGTTGTAGTTAAGAGACAGAACCTTGCCTAGTCTCTTTATACTAGGAGTTGGTGTTTGTTCATGCTTCTTAGTTTTAATTAGAGAAAAAAGTTTAAGTACATTTCACCTGGATGGATGTATAAAATGCAAAATCCTAAAAATTTGATGTGCACCATTTATTTCCTCTCTCCACTTTCACTAGACCATCTGAGGTCTTGAGAAATAAAGCAATGCTGAGGTAACCCCTCTAAGAATGTCTTCTTTAAATCTAGTAATTTTCCATCTCTGACTTTTTACAAGAAAAGCATTTGCAGCTCCTGGGACATTTCAGCTGTTGACACTTTAGGAACCTCCAACTCTGTGTAGGTGTTGTGAAGTAAATTTGAAACATGGAGGTGGGAGAAAAGCCATATGTCCCTCAAAGTTTTATTTTATTTTATTTTAATGAAAGACTGCTGCAAGTACAAATGGAGAGTCAACAAGCAACCCGTTCATAAGGAAAGTCCTGATAAGAGAACCAAAGAAGAGCCTCTAGTGTTTAACAATTCTTAGCAAAATAACGTGCCATTGTTTTACTCCTTGGAGAATATGACAACTTTAAAAAAAGAAACAGCTGCATAACTGTGCAGTTTCTTTTTGATGGATAACCAATTTTTATCAGCAATAAGTGTACTACCTCATAATACTAAAGTTTAATTTATAAAGGAATTGATTAATTTTAAATCAGAGGATAGACTCCACCTCTAAGTCATCACACTTTTTGAGAAGAAGGCTTTCCTGCACCAATGCATCTGTGTCACGGTGTTCCAGAGTATGCAACATTTTCCAAGGAAGCAGATGTACTCTCTGTCGATTTTAAAATAGGTTGTTATTTAATGGACAGGAATGCACTGGTTTTTTTTCTTTGAGTATCTGCATATAAATACAGATATTTTATCTATTTGTTAATGTCACACAAGTGACCACAATATTTTTAGCAAGATCCAGGGAACACAAAGCAAAAGAAGCCTCATGTTTCTGTGTGTTTCTGCGGGAGGGAAGGAAGAAGAATCTGAGAATCAAAACATTTCACAAAGAAAATAGCTATTTTTTTTAATTTTTACAAATAGCTAAGTTTAAACTTAAGAATCAAAATAAAAAAGTAAAATAAAAACATCTAAGTAAAATTAAAACAAAAGATTTATGGGTGAAAATTCAATTATAATTCAACTTCAGCTTATAATTGGGTAATATTCTACTTTTTACATCATCCTACCATTTATTATCATCATTGCAATGCATTTTTTGACATTTCTTAGGAGCAGGGCCCTAGGGATACAGGAAGGTGTATGGTATGTTCTCTGTTCTTTAGTGATTTCAATCTGTTTTCACTTTTTGTGTTAGAGAAAAATAATTGCACCTTTATTTTTCTTTCAATGGGTTTATCAAGAGGGAAATTTTATTTCTGAAAGCTAAAATAGTGTATAATAGTACAATTACCAGTAGCTAACATGTAGCATATCTGAGAAGGCAATGGTACCCCACTCCAGTACTCTTGCCTGTAAAATCCCATGGACAGAGGAACCTGCTGGGCTACAGTCCATGGGGTCGCTAAGAGCCAGACACTTCACTTTCTCTTTTCACTTTCATGCATTGCAAAAGGAAATGGCAACCCACTCCAGTGTTCTTGCCTGGAGAATCCCAGGGATGGGGTAGCCTGGCGGGCTGCTGTCTGTGGGGTCACACAGAGTCGGACACGACTGAAGCAACTTAGCAGCAACCTGTAGCATATACTGAGAAATCTTTTCCAAAATGTAAAGTGAAACCACAGTAAAAATGGTAGGGTTAGAATTTTCTGGTCTAGTGGGCTTTTGTTGTTGTTTTTAATGAAATGACTGCAAGTTAGGTTTCTCATCATGAATTGTTTCTAATGATACCTTTTGATTTTTTTAACCTCATATTAAAATTAAGCCAAATGATTAGAATATTAACTTGTGTTTATTCTCCCGGCTGTCCTTGACTCCACTTCAAGCATATAGCTATACTTTAGTATTTTCTTGCTTCTGTTTAGGTTTTTGTCATTTTTCTGTCAGGAGCATTTCTCATTTTCTGTGAAAAGCCTAAACTTATTGACAGAGTTCTTTTCCATGGTGTATCTTGTGAGTGCAATAAGAAGAGAGAGAGAAAAAAATGATTTGCTAGAGCTTTCCTTTCCCTAAAAATACAACTCTGACAATTGAAGTCTCTGAGAATAGGGCCACCTTGTCTAATTCAGTGGGGAACATGGCAATTCTTCAGAGGACCTTCTAGCAAGAATCTGGGCTTAGGCACCTAGTTCTTAGTTGCATAGTTAATTCCTCTGTATCACCTTCACACAGAACCAGAGATTTGAAGGCAAAACCCAAAGTGGACAGCAGACAAGTGATGGCTAGGGTAGGCAAGGGGCTCCCTTGCACCGGGACCTGGGAAAGGCCTCAGTCATTATTGAGATTGTTATTGTCATGTTGTTATTGTTAGATTTCCCTGCCCAGCCGAGCAGAACAGAGTCTTCATGTTGGATCCTTGTTGATTCAGACAAAGTAAGAACCATGTTATTTCCTGGCTCCCTTGCATCTTGAATGTGCTGGATCCATTACTTTTATATTCTTGTGAAATTGGTGTAATGAAGAGGACACTCACTGGATGAGGGCTCAGGAAACTCTGAATCTAAGCCTGGGATTGCAACCTCATCTTTGTAGAACCTGGGCCGTCAACACCTTTGTAACTATAGTTAGACTGAAGTGATGTTAAGTGGAGTTTTCTGTATCCATGCCCCCAAATTTAAAGGTAGGGTCACTTGATTAAAGGTTCCTGATTAAGGATAAGACATGAATATGGTTCAAGGACAGAGTCACCGATAACTCAGAGCAGGGTCGGTGCCCCCTGACTTGTTTGGGGAAGCAGTGCCAAAGGTTTCCATTTTTACACTTTAACTGGCTCTCGGGTTTTGAGTGGATGCCAACTGCTTGGAACTAATTTTTCTCCTTTACACATCAAAGTGCTCCTAGTCTATCCCCATGTCTTTTCTCTTTTTTTTCTTCCCTTCCCCAAAATTCAGAGTGCTTTTTCCAAATTTGAGGAAATGGGCTGTGAAGTCAGAATAGATGAGCTCGTGGACTGATCATGTTCTCCCCATTCCCCAACCCGAATGCATGCTGCCCCCAGTGTCTGCAGAGAAGTCCCCATATACAACCACAGATCCCCATGCCGCCACCTTCATTTCTAGGCACCCCCGCTCATGTTTTGGCTCTTGCCTCATCCGGTCTCAGCTGCTCCTTCCTGTTGAGACATATCTTTGGGGGTTCTTATTTCTCCTCTGTGTTTTCAACCCCTCTCTCTCTTTTAGCTCCTTTCCATAGCCTGGATTCAACTTTCTTTTCTTTTGAGATGATATCCTTCGTTTCATTCTGCCTTCCACGTAGACATTACTCTACACCTTCCCATCACCTGCAGACTTCTTCAGGGTTGAGAGGCACTGGGCTTTCTCGCCCATTTTCAACTCCTCTAATGTTCATGAAGATGCTCCCTTCCTCACCCAATAAAGCTGCTCTTTCTTAAATGAACAAAACCCATCTCATCACCAGACCCACTGGACATTCCATGTCTCCAATCTTCTCCCATTTCAGCTGTCAGTTTCGGTGACTCTCTGTACAACTCTCTCCTCCCGGAATTTCTCCTACTTCTCATCCTTTGTCATCTCCTTCGCAGGCTCTGGCTGACTTTTCTTCCTCTCTTGGATCCTTAAACATTATGTAATATTCTACAGGGTTACTCGCTGACCCTCCGTTTTTCTTTCCTGACATCATACCCAAGGGCTTTTTGTCCCTTCCCATGGCTTTAACTTCTATTCATTTGCTGATTATGCCCAAAGTACCAACTTTGGGCATAATCAGCACTACCTCCTATTCAGGTAGTGCAAGACCCACACCCAGTAACATACAGTGTATGATCATGTTGGTGCTTCTCAGACATAGTATGCGCACGTAAGGGCGAATTTTCCCTTAAACCTACGTGTTCATGTCTGTTTAACCTTCTGGTTATAAGCCATGCCGCTCACCATCAACACCAGTAACGTTTCAAAGCCATCTGTGAATGCTTCTCTTTTCCCCAACTTCACACCCGATTCAAAGCTAACTCGTATGTAGTTTAACTCTCGAATTATCTCTGGTATCTTCCTCTTCCTCTCCATCCTCGCTGCTACAGTGATGATCTCAGTAACCGTTCTGATGGCTCATCTCCCTTGGCCACTTCCCCATGCCAATACAGTCTCTGCCCGTCCTCCTAAACTGAAGGATCGAGCCCTGGGAGGCTGGCTTCTACGTGGGCTCTTCTTCTATTCTTAATACTTATCCATCTGTTTGGCTGCATTGAGTCTTGGTTGAAGCATGTGGGATCTAGTTCCCTCCCTGACCAGGGATCAAATCCCAGCCACCTGCATTGGGAGCTCAGAGTCTTAGCCCCTGGACCACCAGGGAAGCCCTGGGCTCTTTCTCTTGAGCTGCATCCATGGGAGGCACTGGAGGATGATGGGAGTGAGGAGAGAGGCTGGGTTCCTGGGTTCCAATTTGTTTGCCTTTTGCTAGGGATATGACGTCTCCTGGGGGCCCTCCTTCCATCCCCTTTTCTCCAGGCTCTGACATGGTTTCCTTCTGCCCCTTTCTACTTTGTGCTGGTAACCGGTTTTCATTGTTGCTGGTCTCTGATGTTTCCTCCTTTTTTGTGGTTCTTTATATCTACTCACACACCTCTGTAAATAGCCCCTTCAGTAAAGTGTCCTTCGTTAAACCCTTCAGGTGTGCCAGTCTGTTGCCTGCCAGGACTCAGATGGATGCAACTTTTTTTTTTTTTTTTCCAGTCCTGGTCTCTGTCTTTAGCTCTACATACCTTCATTCCCTCCTCCACCCTCTTAATGCAGAATGAACTTTTTAAATATAAAACTGAAATCACCTACCTGCTTAAAACCCCACAAGGACTTCCTCTGCTCCAAGAATGAGAATGAAGCCATCTATGGCAGTGTCCTCTATGACCTGCAGCTTCCCCAGTCTTCTCCCATACCAGCTATCCCTTCTTAGGGTGGAACTAGTGAAAGCTAAGTGTTAATGACCCAAGTGAGTAAGGAAAGCCCTGAGCTTTGGAGAGACTGACTCTGGCCATGCTCTGTGTGACCTGCTGCCTTCTCTTCCAGTGCTCCCACCAGGTGAACCAATAGGTTTTTGTTTTTTTTTTTTTTTCCTTCAGATTTTGCCACCTAGGTTAGTATCCAAGAAAAGGAATGAAAATGAGAAAGATTGCTTTTCCACCCACCGCCCACCCCAGTGGATGACTTCCCCCCCACCTTGGAAAACATTAAATTGGAAATAAGGCATATTTTATTTTTCACAAAAACAAGAAGGATGAAATGAGGGTTACTTATGGAAGCTCGAGAGAGAGATATTTTGTCCTTTATGCAATAACCTCTGAATAGATCAAAGAAACATTTTCCTCTACCTCTGTTCCTCTCTTCTTTCTTTCTGCTTTTGTTTTCACTCATTCCATCTTTCACTCTTTCTATTCTTCATGTTTCATTTAGCATCAATATGTGGACATGACATGTTTTCCTACATTACGTGAAGTATATTTAGATTTTTTTTAACTCATTGATTTAATTTATGTGGGATGGGAACGAGGGAGAAGAGTCATTTTAAAGCCCATTGATAGGAGGCTGGAGTCATTGTTCTCATTTGAAATATTCCTTTGAGGATCCAATGGAGAGGATTATGTAATATCTTAAGTGGATCTTCATATTTCAGGAAAGGTATTAATTTTCCTAAGGGAGTGAATCTCATGCTGGATCATTCCTTTCAGCAACTCCCGCCTGCCTTCCCCCACCACTGTCCTCCACTCTCAGATCTTGTGTTTTCCCCAGTTAATTTGCTGAGGTTTGGCTGTGGGGTGATTGATTGGAAATATTAGAGAAGCAGGGACTCTGAGTGGTGATGATACAAGTAATGACAATGTTGGGTTGTTTCCTGATCCATAAAACAAGCAAATAATTTCTGTGACCTGATTGATCCCCTGGGATAGAAGTGATTTTTAAAGTGTATCTTCTTAAAGGAAATGTCAGTATGCATGAAAATCTGGCAGAGAGTATTGAATAATAAAGTAGAAATAAATGGGAAGATTTAAAGCCAGAAAAGGGACATGCATTTAGAGAAAGCTCTGGGTTGGTTAAAGCTTTGCAGTCTCTTGACCAGTTGCAGAGCAG
>SJYX01010451.1:238907-261493 GCA_006410675.1 Oreotragus oreotragus | reverse complement strand
TTTTTCCTGTGGTCATGTATGGATGTGAGAGTTGGACTGTGAAGAAAGCTGAGCACTGAAGAATTGATGCTTTTGAACTGTGGTGTTGGAGAAGACTCTTGAGAGTCCCTTGGACTGCAAGGAGATTCAACCAGTCCATTCTGAAGGAGATCAGTCCTGGGATTTCTTTGGAAGGAATGATGCTAAAGCTGAAACTCCAGTACTTTGGCCACCTCATGGGAAGAGTTGACTCATTGGAAAAGACTCTGATGCTGGGAGGGATTGGGGGCAGGAGGAGAAGGGGACGACAGAGGATGAGATGGCTGGATGGCATCACCAACTCGACGGACGTGAGTTTGAGTGAACTCCGGGAGTTGGTGATGAACAGAGAGGCCTGGCATGCTGTGATTCATGGGCCCGCAAAGAGTCGGACACGACTGAGTGACTGAACTCAACTGAACCGTAGTGACTTAGTACACATGCAGGCAATTTCCCATTGCCTTCCAGGAGTTTATGTAATTTTAAAGGAGGGTGCATTTTCACTGGAAGAAATTCACAAGTATTTATTAATAAGCACAGTAGTTTTCATCTCTCTGAAGTTCTAAGCTCCTTTATTTTATGGGGCTAACCCTGTATCATAATAAATACAATAAATTTCAAACATACCCTTGGTTATATATATTATTATTTGTAGAAAAAATTTAAAGTTTATGTATAATTTTAATTTGAAATAGTTTAGTTATAAATGAATCAAACTTACTTGTCATTGACTGAGATTTCTTTATAAACATCATAGTAGACACAAGAGTTGACTCAATTTTTCTGCCATCTGAATCTTTAAGTGCTTATCACATATAACCTCTTTGTTCATAGGTTACTCTCAAAAATATTCTCCATGTAGTTACTAGAAATGATCTTTTGTAGGTTTTAATAAATTAGAATTTCTGAAGAGTTGCTTTGACAAAATTCTTGTTGGCAAGGATATTTCCTGCTAGATACTGCCATCTGTTTTAATTGTTCTGTATGCCCTAAAATAAGTTCATGGATACATTTACATCCAAAGAAGAACCATAGTTCTCTTGCCAAACTATAAAGCAATAAACCTTGATAGTTCTGTGGTTTACAACATGGACAAATTAATTTAGTGCTTTTGATTACCATCTCACAAATGCAGAAAGGGATAATGACACCACTAGTCAGTACCACATATGCAGAAACATTAATAAAAGGCAGAGTTTATCATCTCTGTGACTCAATTCTGAGGAAAATGTGTCAATTTTCAGCAGAACAAAGGTTTTTAAATGTGAAATTATTAGGTAGAATGTTTCCACAAAGATTCTTAACTTTACAATTCAACATGCTTTATATAACATTTTAATTGAAAATTATTCTTCTTGCAAATCCCCATTTTTGCCTTATTTTCTGCTTTCATAAATTGCAAGACATTGAAACATACTGTAAAGTGAAATGTACAGTTGATTATTTTCCAGCTTTACTAAAGCATGATTTTATCCATAAATTATACAGAGTGTACCTTTCTAAGTTATAATGTAGTGGCAACCCACTCCAGTACTCTTTCTTGGAAAATCCCATGGATGGAGGAGCCTGGTAGGCTGCAGTCCATGGGGTCGCTGAGAGTCGGACATGACTGAGCGACTTCACTTTCACTTTTCACTTTGATGCATTGGAGAAGGAAATGGCAACCCACCCCGGTGTTCTTGCCTGGAGAATCCCAGGGATGGGGGCAGCCTGGTGGGCTGCCATCTATGGGGTCGCACAGAGTCAGACACGACTGAAGCAACTTAGCAGCAGCAGCAGCAGAGTGTACCTTTCTAAGTTATAATGTATACATATATGAAACTGTCAGCAAAAGCAAGATAATAAGTACACTCATTACTTTTTAATGTATTATAAAGTGGAAATCTTTACTTTAATTCTTTGTAATCCCTCCCTTTACCTCCCACGTTTCATTCCTGATCACCAGGAAACAACTGATGTGCTTTCTGTCAGTATAGATTAGTTTGCATTTTATAGAGTGATATAAATGGAATCCTACAATGGATACTCTTTTTCTGATCTAGCTTCTTTCACTAAGCATAATTATTTTTATATTCATTCATATTTGTGTATATCAGTAGTTTCTTTTGTTGCTTATTATTAACCTACTATGCTGATACACTACTATCTATCCTCTAGATAGATATCTACCTCTAATAGACACTTGGCTTGTTTCCAGCACTGAGTTGTTAAAAGAAATCTGCTCTGAATGTTTGTGCCCATGTCCTTGTATGAAAGTGCTTTCATTTCTCTTAGGTAAATACCCAGGATTAGGATGTCTAGGTCACAGGGTAGGTGTACGTTTAACTTTTTAGGAAATTCCCAAACTGTTTTTCAAAGTGGTTGTAGCTTTTACATAGCAGCAGATAAGAGTTCCAGTTGCTCTACATCCTCGCTAAAGCTTACGATGATCAGTGTCTTTAATTTTATTTTTTCAGCAGATGTTTCATGATGCTGATTTTTATTTGCATTTCCCTGATGGCCAGTGATCTTGAGCATCTTTTCCTGTTGCTTATTTAACATCTTTAGTGTGTATTCTTTAGTGAAGTGGACTGGAATGGGTGAATTTAACTCAGACGACCATTATATCTACTACTGCGGGCAGGAATCCCTTAGAAGAAATGGAGTAGCCATCATGGTCAACCAAAGAATGCTAAATGCAGTACTTGGACACAATCTCAAAAATGACAGAATGATCTCTGTTCGTTTCCAAGGCAAAAACATTCAATATCACAGTAATCCAAGCCTATGCCCCAACCAGTATGAAGAAGCTGAAGTTGAATGGTTCTATGAAGACCTACAAGACCTTTTAGAACTAACACCCAAAAAAGATATCCCCTTCATTATAGCGGACTGGAATGCAAAAGTAGGAAGTCAAGAAACACCTGGAGTAACAGGAAAATTTGTCCTTGGAATACGGAATGAAACAGGGCAAAGGCTAACAGAGTTTTGCCAAGAGAATGCAATGACCATAGCAAACACCCTCTTAAAACAACACAAGAGAAGACTCTACACATGGACATCACCAGATGGTCAACACCAAAATCAGATTGATTATAATCTTTGCAGCCAAAGATGGAGAAGCTCTATACAGTCAGCAAAAACAAGACTGGAAGCTGAGTGTGTCTCAGATTATGAACTCTTTATTGCCAAATTCAGACTTAAATTGAAGAAAGTAGGGAAAACCACTAGACCATTCAGGTATGACCTAAATCAAATCCCTTATGATTATACAGTGGAAGTGAGAAATAGATTTAAGGGACTAGATGTGATAGAGTGCCTGAAAAACTATGGACAGAGGTTCATGACATTGTACAGAAAACAGGAATTAAGACCATCCCCATGGAAAAGAAGTGCAAAAAAAAGCAAAATGACTGTCTGGGGAGGTCTTACAAGTAGCTGTGAAAAGAAGAGAAGTGAAAAACAAAGGAGAAAAGGAAAGATACAGCATTTGAATGCAGAGTTCTAAAGAATGACAAGGAGAGATAAGAAAGCCTTCCTCAGAGATCAATGCAAAGAAATAGAGGAAAACAACAGAATGGGAAAGACTAGCGATCTCTTCAAGAAAATTAGAGATACCAAGGGAACATTTCATGCAAAGATGGGCTCAATAAAGGACAGAAATGGTCTGGACCTAACAGAAGCAAAACATATTAAGTAGAGGTGTCAAGAATACACAGAAGAACTATGCAAAAAAGATCTTCACAACCATGATAATCACAATGGTGGAATCACTCACCTAGAGCCAGACATCCTGGAAGTGAAGTCAAGTGGGCCTTAGAAAGCATCACTACGAACAAAGCTAGTGGAGGTGATGGAATTCCAGTTGAGCTATTTCAAATCCTGAAAGATGATGCTNTGTAAAGCTTTTGATTTCTTCATCAATTTTGAATGAGATCTTTGCCAGGTATAGTAAGCTTGGTTGTAGATTTTTCTCTTTCATTACCTTAAATATATCCTTCATTCCCTTCTGTCCTGCATAGTTTCTGCTGAAATATCTGCTGTTAATTATATGGGTTCTCCCTTGTATGTTACTTGCTAGTTTTCCCTTGCTGCTTTTAATATTCTTCCTTTGTGCTTATCTCTGTTAGCTTGATTAATATGTCTCTTGATGTGTTTCACCTTGGGTTTATCTTCTAAGGGACTCTGTGCTTCTTGGACTTGACTATTTCCTTTCCCATGTTGGGGAAGTTTTCAACTATAATTTCTTCAAAAATTTTCTGTGTCTTTCTTTTTTTTCTCCTTCCTCTGGGACCTCTATAACTCTAATGTTGGTGCATTCAAAATTGTTTCAAAGGTCTCTGAGGTCATCCTCAATTCTTTTCATTCCTTTCTCTTTATTCTGCTCTTTAGCAGTTATTTCCACCATTCTGTTTTCTAGCTCACTTATTCATCCCTCTGCCTCAGTTATTCTGCTATTGGTTCCTTCTAGAATATTTTTAATTTCAGTAATTGTGTTATTCATCTCTGTGTGCTTATTCTTTATTTCTTCTATGTCCTTGTTGATTGTATTAACTGTGTTGAATGCTTTTTGCATTTTCTCCATTCTATATTCAAGTCTTTGGAGCACGTTAACTATCATTATTCTGAATTCTCTTAAAGGTACTTAAGTAGTCATAACTGTTACAGGAAACACAGAGGCAAAAAGTAAAACCATACATGTGTATCATGTCTTTAACACACACATCTATAATTTTTTATAGAAAAAAATGGGAACCAACTGCCCATTTGTCACTCAGTTATATATAACTAATCTCTTTCTGCAATTTAAAATATTCATCTGTTAGGTTGTTTTAAAATTAATTTTTAAAGCAGCATAACCCTTTTATCTATTATGTAGTCAATTTTACTTTACATTTTGAAAAAAAATAATAGATCTGATTTAATTAGAAAAGGGATTGTGATCCATAAGATGATAACCCCACAGCTCCAGGGCAAGTTCCTATTGCACAGTCCCCAGCATCATTTCAAACGCTGCTCAGTATCCATGATATTGCCACGTCACGATTTATCAAACATTTTCACTATTGTTGAGCATTATGTTGCTCCAAGTGTTTCCTAATCAAGTACAGAGCTGTGAACAATACCCTTGAGACTGATTTACACACACATCCATGATTATTTCTCTGGAGTGATTTCTTGAAAGTGAAATTCCAGGATGAAAAGTTAAATATTTTTAAAATATATTTTAAAATATAGATAGCTAAATTGCTCCCCATAAAGGGCTTTTTAAAATATCAATGTATTGCCCCAACAATAACGTTGGGAGGGTTTAATCATCAAAATATTGAATGAAGTATTGATTCAAACAAGCACATGCTTGAAACTTGAAAACATTACACTTAATGAAAGCAATCACAAAAGACCCCATGTTGTATAATTCCACTGATGTAAAATGTCCAAAATAGGCAAACCGTTGGAAACAGAAAGTAGATTAATGATTGCCAGGAGCTGGGGGGAACAAGGAACAGAGAGTGGCTGCTAATGGATGTGTGGTTTCTTTCGGGAACAATCAAAATGTACTAAAATTAGTGGTGATAGTTGCGCAACTCTGTGAATGTACCGAAACCACTGTATTGTAAGCTTTAATTACTTTTATCTCAGTAAGGCTATTTTTTTTTAAAGTTATTAGAAAACTGGACCGGTGAAGGAAAAAATATTGTAGCTCTGGGATTTGGCTTTCTATTAACAGTATTGCACTCTCCCCACCCCCTGCCCCCACATGTATTGTTCCTTTTTTATTTCTTTCGTGAGTTATTTGTTGTGTCTCTCATTCTTTTCCTTTGAAAAGTATTCAAACTTTTCTTAATAATTTGTGTATTTCTTTTATGAAGGAGGATAATCATGTCTGTCTTTTAATATGTAACTTTCTAAATACAAAAGAAAATAACCTTTAATATACTATTTTAAAATTTAATATTCTGGGCACCCTGATACCTATTTTATATCAGCAAGAGGCTGAAGCAGGGTTTTAATACCTTAATTTAATTCTAGAATCCCTGTCACTTTGATAATTCTTTGGGAAGTAAAAAGCAAAAGCTATTGATTCCATCTAAATTAGTTTCAGTGTTACAGATAGTCACAGTCTGCAGCAGCTGGCATTTTCTCAACCCCTAAATTAAATGTCACATGTAACTGGAGAACGAGCACAACCTGGCAAGTGCCCTAACAACGTAGATCAGTTCATAACACGGTTTGGAAGGTTAGAAGATGAGGAAAACAGTTGATGGCGCTAAATGGAAGATGTGTCACTGGTTACTTTATGATGAGGTAACATTTAATTCCATACTGCAGGGTAAATTCATCAAGGACTAAAAATTTATTCTCTTACTGCTGAGAAAAATACTCATTGGGTAGAATTAAAAAAAAAAAAAGCAACATTCTTTCAAAAATGCTATTTTGAAACACTGAAATCCAAATTTTACCGTGTATTTGTAAGAAACAACACTAATACTTGAGGGGAAAAATCAGCACGACTGTGTTAAATGTATGCATCAATTATAATTGTGATAAATGCATGCATCAGTTGGGCTTCCCTTGTAGCTCAGTTGGTAAAGAATCTGCCTGCAATGCAGGAGATCTGGAAGAAATGACCTTCAATTCCTAGGTCAAGAAGATCCCCTGGAGAAGAAAATGGCAACCCACTCCAGTATTTTTGCCAGGAGAATCCCATGGACAGAGGAGCCTGGCGCGCTGCAGTCTATGGGGTTGGAAGAGTTGGACATGATTTAGCAACTAAATCACTACCACCATCATCAAATTATGAAATTCATCACAGGACTTCCTGTGACGGTGGTCCAATGGTTGAGAATCTGCCTGCCAATGCAGGAGAGGCAGGTTAGATCCCTGATCCAAATGCCTCGGGGAAGGATTCCACATGCCTCAGGACTACTAAGCTACTGAGTCTGAGCACCCTAGAGCACTGCTCCACAAGAGAAACCACTACAGTGAGAAGACTGAGCACTGCAGCTAGAGAGTTGCCTGGCTCTTTGCAACTAGGGAAAGCCCACGTGCAACACTGAAGACCTACTGCAGCCCAAAATAAATAAGTTAAAAAGAAAAAAACCCCGCTATTTTAGAAAAGCTACATCATGAAAGATATGTCTTAGTATTGTGAATATGTGGCCTTGGATGCCTTTTGATGTTAAAGAAATTGTGAACATTGAACTGATAGATTTTGTCTCCCTAAGGAACATTAGGGCCTCCCTGGTGGCTCAGACAGTTAGGAATCTGCCTGCAATGCAGGAGACATGGGTTCGATTGCTGGGTAGGGAAGATCCCCTGGAGAAGGAAATGGCCACCCACTCCCGTACTCTGGCCTGGAGAATTCCATGGACAGAGGAGCCTGGACGGGGCCACAACTTAACAACAGCAATGAACATTAAATCCTTTTATCCCTTAGTATAAAAAGTTCATTTTCAGCAATGGAGCCCAGAAAATGGTGCATTACATGCAGATGATGCTTTTAACTAAGGAGGGAGTAGAACTACAGAGGCCAGATTATAATCTATACTGTTATGTTTATTGTGAATTTGTTATCTGGCCAAACTGAGGCCTTCAAATGCAACCCAAGAGCTAATTAACCGTAAGTTACTGCTTGCAAGTCACTGTACAAAGAGTTTCTGGGATGCAAAGCTGAATAAGTCTTTGTTCACTGTTTCTGCCCTTGGAGAGATTTATACAATTGTTTTCTTCTTTTTGTTTGGGGGAGAGACTGGGGAGATAAGTACAAAAATTTAATTTGCTCCTTTTAAAAGGTGAAAAGAGGGGTTATTTCTCTATGATTAAAGTAAGGTGAAGCAGAGACAGGAGTGGTACAGAAGTTTGGGCCTAAAGAAAGAGCACTGGGGGAAAAGTCAAGAATAGGTAAGAGCAAACCCTCTGTGAAGGAGATGTTGGGGAGGGAAGACTTCTGGGTCAGGGGCAGTTCAACACGCTCTGAGTCATGGGGAGAGCAGAGGCAGGCTTTGCAGTTGGAAAACTGATGATACATCACAGCACAAACAAACAACCTTCTCAAAGAGTGGGTCACTTGTCGAGAATGCTGAGAACAAGAGCAGGCAGGCTCCCTAGGAAACCCTGTGGAGATGAGGGAAGCTGGTTTTGGGAGAGCAGTCAGAACAGCATAGGGGTTTGTAACTGAACATACTTTTCAAACTCAGTTGAAAACATGTCTATTTTACACTTCTCATATAAGGACCTAGGAATGCTTTACTGACATTTACATTGATAGCTCCCTTGTATTCCCAGGGAGAGAAACAAAATTGCAATGATTTGGGGAGCTATCTCTTGTCCTGCAGTTTGATGGAATTTATTTCCTTTGAAAGAAAGACAATATAGGATCAGGGTTATGTTAACAATAGGGTGGTAACAATAGACAGAATAGAATTTTAGATGATTTTTAATCCCAAATTACATAAAATGGGAGGCCATGAACAGGTTTGGTGACTTTTAGCTTCGTAACACACTTCTGACTTTCATAAGGGGACTCTGTGGGGTTTTGATGAAAGGTAATGAGATTATGTCTGTGCTTTGCATTTCTTGGAAGTGGTACAGGGCATTCACACATAAGTACTACACAGTTTTAGTTTTTTACAAAACTATAATGAATATGAAATAAAGTGAAGCTTGAGTTTCTAAGACTAAAATTTCATCCATTTTGGAGGGAAACAATTTTTTCCAAGATTTGATGTATTTCATCTACCAATTTGTTTGACTTTTCAACTGTTCTTGTAACTTCTCAGAAGGCACCCTGCTCACAAGTAAAATAGGAGTTTTAACAAATTTCTCAGGAATTGGGATTTGGAAATTAAAGACAATGTATATGAGTCTGCAAAGATACATGTAAAAATGTTTGCTTATGTATTTTTTTCTAACTTTGCTACAATAAATATGTACATTTGTGCCTAGTACCATAACCACTACAAAGAGGAAAAATTGAGATTGAAGGACAAATAAATGACCACGATGAAAGACTACATTCATAATTCTTTTTGTTAAAGTGTGTCTTTCCTACAAAGAGAAACTTTCCATGTAAAACCTCATTCTTAAGCTTTCAGGGCATATGAAAACAACAGATGGTGCCAGACCAGTGGGAGAAAGCAGATGGGAGCAAGAGGAGGGAGAGGAGGCGTAAGAAAGTACAAACATGGGTAACTCAGCGGGCAGTGGGCAAGCGGAAATCCAGTGCAAGCCAGTAGGAGGTGAAGGGACATGGAACTTGTTGGGATTTTAGAGCCTGTTGAGTTCCAACCCTATCCTTTTGTACAACACTGCAGGCAGAGGGGTGAGATTTGCCAATGGTCCCAGAGCCTGCTCTGTGCCAGCACTAAACTCTCGGTCAGTTATTTTCCTATACCCTGTGGGTCTCTGCCTGGACCCAATTTGTGACAGGAATCCTTTCCCCATGCAAGTGTGACAAAACAATCCAGGATTGTGCGCTTTTCTGTTTCTAAGATAACCGAGAAGAATCACAAGGAAAACTCTGAGAAATCTATAAATGACAAAAATCCCAAAGATGGAAGACAACTCTGTAAATCCTCATCTCCCTCCTTTATCTCTCTTTTGCTTGACTCTCTAGCTCCTTAACAAGATCTCTCATTTTTTATCTCATCTTGTTTTTCAGTAGGAGGAAGATTTACATTGTGATTCAGTGTATTCTCATCTCCTGGGCTTGAATCCTAGACTCTAGAAATGAGGTATAACCTTGAGCTAGTTACAAAATGTTTTGTGCCTCAATTTTCCCATCTGTAAAGTGAAGATGATAAAATAATACTGACCTCCCATGGTGGTTGAGAGAATTCAATGATTTGCTTAAACGAGTGAAAATGGAATGCTTAGAACAGGGTGGACACTTGAAGTGTCCAGCATCTATTAACAGCTATTATTATTTCAATCTCTACTCCTTTGAGTGTTTTTGCCTCTGCTACAAATGGTCAATTCACCTTTCACATCTCAGTTCCTCTAGAAGCGTTTCCAGACTTTCACAGACTGCCTTGGATAACTTCTTTGCTGCTCCTTTGAGCTTGTGCATACATCTATTAGAGCAATTATACTGAGTGGTATAACAGAAAAAAATATCCATCTCATAGTTTAAACTGAAAAAGCCACTTTTGTTTAAGGTCCCCCACTGAATTTAGTAAACCTGAATGAGAAAATAAATATGCATGCTACTCTTTTGCCTTGTAAGGAAACTTGGGACAGAAATTTCTTAAGTCCTCTGACAGATTCTCAGGGCTGCTAAAGAATGGAGAACTGTTACTCAGCAAGGCTCTTAATTAAAAAGAGGTCCTTGGATTTGCAAAGGTAGCATGAGGGGAGAAGCTGGTCTCCAGAGTTCAGGGTAAGTGGGCTATCAGAGGCTTCTGAGGACAGTAAGGTCTGAGCAGCATGATGATGCAAAATACAGGCTAGTGACATCATCTATTTNTGTTACTCAGCAAGGCTCTTAATTAAAAAGAGGTCCTTGGATTTGCAAAGGTAGCATGAGGGGAGAAGCTTGTCTCCAGAGTTCAGGGTAAGTGGGCTATCAGAGGCTTCTGAGGACAGTAAGGTCTGAGCAGCATGATGATGCAAAATACAGGCTAGTGACATCATCTATTTATACAAATGCCATGGAATAGTGACGTGTGCATGTGAGTGATGGGAAGAGTCTCAGTTCTATGGCTGGGCCAGTGCAGTCAAGTTCTGGGTTTCCAAATATCACTAACACAATCTGTGGTAAGACAAAACTGAGTGTATCACTTACCACAGTGAGGAAGCACTGCCTTGGATCAGGAAAAGCAAGGTCAGGATTTATTTATAGAGAAGTAGACATTTGGTGCAGTGTGAAAGTGTGCACATGAGAGTGAAAGTGAAGTCGCTCAGTCGTGTCCAACTCTTTGTGACCTCATGGACTCTAGCCTACCAGGCTCCTGTGTCCATGGGATTTTCCAAGCAATAATACTGGAGTAGATTGCCATTTCCTTCTCCAGGGGATCTTCCCGACCCAGGGATCGAACCCAGGTCTCCCACATTGTAGACAGATGCTTTACCGTCTAAGCCACCAGGAAAGCACATGAGAGTAAGTAGATGCTCAGAGCTCAGTTTTACTAGGCAATGTGTAATCTACCCCTAGAATTCTTAAAAGACTAGAAAAGACCCAAGGTTGAACATATGAAATGAACTTTGGGCAGTTTAATCAACAGTCTTCAGCAGTATGCCTTCCATTTCACCACTGGTCAAGGTTGACAGTGACTCTGCAATTATCAGACCCAACACTCTTTTTAGGAGTCGCCTGATACGCATCTTGTTCTTGCTCTAGCGGTAGCAGGAAACTTTCCATCTCTCCTCTAAACTCCTGCTTCCATCTCCTCTTTCATCAGACATTCCATAACTTGCAGGCAAGACGTCTGAGGCTCCTCTGCACTTTCTAGGAAAATATTGAGTATTAACTTGGAGTAGAAGGTGGTTCATTGTGGACCCTTGGTACTTACTTACCTTTCCAACCTCCCTACTTGATGAGCTTTATTCTTTGACCCCATTTTCAACTGCACAGAACACTGCCCATCTCTCTGCTTAGAATGTATTATTCGCATGGTCTTTCCCCCTTCTGGCTAATGACACTTGTCTTTTAACACTCTAATCATGTTCCTTCTCTGATAGTTCTCACTTGATAATACACTGGTTAAATCAGTAATATTTAAAGTACTGAACTTGGGAGTTCCCTGGTGGTTAGGATTTTGGGCTTTCACGTCCATGGTCCAAGTTCAATCCATGGCTGGGGAACTGAGATCCCACAAGTCACATGGCATGGGAAAAAAAGAACAACAATAAAAAGAGTAAGTAATGAGCTTAACAGATGGTACACATGAGCTCTAGCCAGTCAGAACAGACGCTGGGTGGAAACAACGGTATAAAGCACGGCCGTCCTGAGTGGATCTGCCCGTTCTTGTGTGATGTGTCCCCTGAATTCAGTAGACATAGTCTTTCATTTTTGTGTTCCCAAGGCCATCTTCTCCTGAGATTGTAAGCCTCATGAGAGCATGGACCACATTTATTAATTTCTTTACTTCCAGAACCTAGTGGTAATAAAGGCACACAGAGATTCCTAATGTTTACTGACACTAAAAATGAGAAATATCAGAGAGGACTGAATGCAGCCTTGGCCAAAAAAAAAAAAAAAAAAAAAGAGGATTCAAACATTTACCTGATGAAGAAAGTATGACAGAAGTTAAGTAAATTTGCTTGTATTCCCACAGGTACTATGTAGATTCAAAACCGAGATAGCTGATCTCAAACCCGAGTCTCTGGTTTGCTTTGGGTGGAGTTAAGGGACTGGGGCTTGAAGGAACATAGGTCACCATTCCCTCTTCTCTCTAACACACTGTGGCATCAACCTCATTGCTGAGTCTTTCACTTATAGGTTCATTCATTTCTTCCTTTGTCCTTTCATCGCTTTGTTTCTTAGTTTCTGTTCTCTTCCATAATTATTCTTTGAGAAAGAACTTTTTTTTGTCTGCACTGTGTCTCTGCTGCTGTGCACAGGCTTCTCTGCCTGATATGTGTGGGCTTATTGCCCCTCAGCATATGGGATCTTAGTTCTCTAACCAAGGATTGAAGCCACATTCCCTGCATTGAAGGCAGATTCTTAACCACTGGACCACCAAGGAAGTCCCTTTTAAATGAAATGACACTTGGGCTTATGTTTTAGAAAAGCAGGATTTGTACACCAGTATATTAGCCAAAAGGTAGAAATATCCCAGATGTCCATCAACAAATAAATACAGTGTAGATAATAGATGGGGAAACAATGGAAACAGTGACAGATTTTATTTTGGGGGCTCCAAAATCACTGCAGATATGATGACTGCAGCCATGAAATTAAAAGACACTTGCTCCTTGGAAGACAAGCTATGACCAACTTGGACAGCATATTAAAAAGCAGAGACACTACTTTATCAACAAATGTCCATCCAGTCAAAGCTAGGGTTTTACCAGTACTCATGTATGGATGTGAGAGCTGGACCATAAAGAAAGCTGAGTGCTGAAGAATTGATGCTTTTGAACTGTGGTGCTGGAGAAGACTCTTGAGAGTCCCTTGGACCACCAGATCAAATCAGTCAAACCTAAAGGAAATCAGTTCTGACTATTCATTGGAATGACTGATGCTGAAGCTGAAACTAATACTTTGGCAGCCTGATGCAAAGAGCTGACTCATTTGAAAAGATCCTGATGCTGGGAAAGATTGAACATAGGAGGAGAAGGGGATGATAGAGGATGAGATGGTTGGATGGCATCACCAACTCAATGAACATGAGTTTGTGTAAACTCCGGGAGTTGGTGATGGACAGGGAAGCCTGGTGTGCTGTGGTCCATGGGGTCGCAAAGTTTTGGACACAATTGAGCAACTGAACTGAACTGAGACAATGCTACAATAGAATATTATTTAGCCTTTTATAAAAAGAATGAGTTTAAGATGTATGCTGCAACAAGATGAACTTTAAAAATAAAATGAAATAAATTAGACATAAAGGGACAAATATTGTATGATTCTACTGATATGAGATAACTAGAATAGGTAAATTCAAAGAGACAGAGAGTGGACTAGAGATTAAAAATGGCTGTGTGTGTGTGTGTGTGTGTGTGTGTGTGTGTGCTCAGTCATGTCTGATTCTTTGGGATGCCATCGGCTGTAGCCTGCTACGCTCCTCGGTCCCTGGAATTTTCCGGACAAGAATATTAGAGCAGGTTGCCATTTTCTATTCCAGGGGAGCTTCTTGACCCAGGGATCAAACCTGTATCTCTTGCATTGCCTGCATAAGCAGGCAGATTCTTTACCACTGCACCACCTGGGAGGCCCGTAAAACGGATTGGGTAGTGATTAATTAATGTGTACAGAACTTCTACTTGGGATGATGAAAAAGTTCTGCAAATAAATAGTACTGGGATTTCTTTGAAAGGAATGATGCTAAAGCTGAAACTCCAGTACTTTGGCCACCTCATGAGAAGAGTTGACTCATTGGAAAAGACTCTGATGCTGGGAGGGATTGGGGGCAGGAGGAGAAGGGGACGACCAAGGATGAGATGGCTGGATGGCATCACAGACTCGATGGACATGAGTCTGAGTGAACTCCGGGAGTTGGTGATGAACAGGGAGGCCTGGCGTGCTGCAATTCATGGGATCGCAAAGAGTTGGACACGACTGAGCAACTGAAATGAACTGAACTGAATTGAATAAATATACGAATGCCACTGAATTGTACATTCAAAATGGTTAATTTTATGTTTCAGTTCAGTTCAGTTCAGTCGCTCAGTCATGTCTGACTCTTTGCGATCCCATGANGAGTGAACTCCGGGAGATGATGATGAACAGGGAGGCCTGGCGTGCTGCGATTCATGGGGTCGCAAAGAGTCGGACATGACTGAGCAACTGAACTGAACTGAACTGAGCTGGTACATTTAGAAATATTTTATTCCTATTTTCTAGGGCTTCTCTGGTGGCTCAGTGGTAAACAATCTGCCTGAAGTGCAGTAGACGTGGGTTCGATCCCTGGTTTGGGAAGATCCCCTGGAGAAGGAAATGGCAACCCCCTCTAGTATTCTTGCCTGGGAAATCCCATGGATAGAGGAGCCTGGTGGGCTACAATCCATGGGGTCACAAAGAGCTGGACATGACTTAGTGACTAAACAACAACTTAAAACTATATTGCAGAATAGGTAAATGTGATTTGGGGTTTGCTCTCGTCATCTTAGTACAATACTTCCAACACTTCTAGGGTGACTTAAGCAGGAAGTGAAGAAGTGATGTGACATTCACATAGCCTATGATTTTGCTAAGACAAGTTCAGATTGCACTGACCTCACAAGCAAAGGCTAAAGGTTCACTCCTCCTACAAACTTTTCTGCCTGTTACAAATTATCTCTGAGGAGTAACTTATGACTTGCAGAAGAATAAGCAATTTCCACTGCTGTGGTTTTTTAAAAATAGAATTAAGACAATGTGCAACTTTATGCATATTTAAATATAAGATTTGTAGTTATAGAAAAATGAGGATCACACAGATAATGTATTTTTTCAATCTCTCAGCCTCAGAGTGACATACTATAACCTATTTCAATCACTGTCAGTCTCATACATGCACACAAAGACGAGGCCTAAGTAGTTCCAGGGCTCAAAATGAGTAATGTCTGCTGCTAAAAGGTCTGTAAGTACAAGAGAAATGAAAACAGACAGACCATAAGGGGAGGAAGAGCCAATGTCTGTCACTGTGTATGTGTGTATCTATATGTGTGTCTGTCTTTGTCTCTCTCCCTCTGTCAGTCTTTCTGTGTATGTTTCTTACGGTCTGTCTCCTTCTGTCTCATGCCGTTTCATTCTGTCACTTTCTGTCCTACACATGTGTACAGATACACATATTAATGACTCTGATTATTCAGAAATGTGATATCATGACAGCAATAATCAAGAAAGATTGGGACTTCCCTGGTGGTCCAGTGGCTAAGAGTCTACTTCCAATTCAGCAGATATGGGTTTGATCCCTGGTAAGGGAACTAAGATCTTATATGCCTAAAAAATTTTGTCACTCAGTTGTGTCTGACTCTTTGCAACCTCATGGACTGTAGCCCACTAGGCTCTTCTGTCATGGGGATTCTCCAGGCAAGAATACTGAAATGGGTAGCCATTTTCTTCCCCAGGGGATCTTCCTGACCCGGGGATCAAACCCCGGTCTCCTACATTGCAGACAGAGCCTTTACTGTCTGAGCCACTGACGGAAGTCCATATGCCTTTGGGGATGGCCAGTAATTAAAGAAAGATGCGGCATCCTATGTAAGTGAAATGGGTAAGAATAGGGAAGTGGAGTATCCCTTTATCTGGCCGGTGCTTTTTTCAGGATCACGTTTTGTATCTCACACTGACTAGTTACACGTCAAAAACTAATTTCTCATGAATCTGACTTATGAAGCGATGCACAAGCTGGGGAAGTGGCCACTTACCTGAAAACAGTTTTGCAACCATATAGATCCCTTGCAACTGTTTAGTTGTAAAGGATGAAATCAAAACATCAATTAGATAATATTCTTTGAATAAACAAGCAAAAGGTGCAAAAGAACAATGTTATGTATGACATTTTTGACAAAATAAAAATCTGCGTTTAAAGATTCATCATGTTGTGTATATGGGATAGTGATTGTCAGTCATGCTAGGAAGATATGGAAATAATTGCTATAATTTTAATGCTTATTCACAGAACAGGTTTATACTAGGCCCAGGAAATATAAATCTTTAATTCAGTTCCACATCCTTTTTAACCTGTACCTCAGACTTCCCGTAATTCTTACCACCCCTGTAGGTTATCACAATGCCAACCTGTTCCCTCATCCAACAAAACTTGTATCCTCTCAATATACCTCTATGATTAAAGGAAAACAGTGTGCTTTTAAAAAAAAAAAAAAAAGTGTATTTGGCTGCATCAAGCCTTAGTTGTTGCGCCCGGAATCTTTGACCTTCGTTGCGGTGTGAGAACACTTAGTTGTGGTATATGCTTCCTGGTTCCCTGACAAGGGCTTGAACCCAGGCCTCCTTCATTGGAAGCATAAAATCTTAGCCACTGGACCACCACAGAAGTCCCAGCAGTGTGCTTTAATACATACAAAGGTGGCCTATTTCATGGGTTATAGCAATATTTACATTTAGAGTATTTTTGAATCCCTAAATGAGTGCCTGATCCTGGTTCCCTGACAAGGGCTTGAACCCAGGCCTCCTTCATTGGAAGCATAAAATCTTAGCCACTGGACCACCACAGAAGTCCCAGCAGTGTGCTTTAATACATACAAAGGTGGCCTATTTCATGGGTTATAGCAATATTTACATTTAGAGTATTTTTGAATCCCTAAATGAGTGCCTGATTACCAGAAATTTAGGTAATCTTTTTCAAGGCAATGAAGGTTTCAAACATAGCAGAATTAATGTATTGTAAAAAGCAAGATGGAATACAAGGTTTTATATTCAAACAAAAATGCTCTACCATTAGTTTGAAAAGTATTCACTTCTTTCTAATATCAAGATGGGAAAAGTCAATATTTATTTTTAAGTGTTATTAATTATTTGGTTGACTATTTCCTAAATAAGTTATTACTGCTGGTTTTTAACAAATAGAGGTTTTGTTTGTTTGTTTGTTTTTAATTGTAATGTAATTGGCTTACAATGCTGTATTAGTTTCAGGGGTACAGCAAAGAGGTTCATTTACACATATATATGAATGGATAAAGATGAGCTATATATAATGGAGTATTACTCAGCCATAAAAAAAGAATGAAATAATGCCGTCTGCAGCAACATGGATGGACCTAGAGATTATTATATTAAATGACATCAGACAGAGAAAGATATACAATATTGCTTATATGTAAAATCTAAACTATGACACAAATGAACTTATTCACAAAATAGAAATAACTGATGGACATAGAAAACAAACTTATGATTAAGAAATAGAGTTTTGTTAGAGTCTTATTTTTTTTTTTTCTTATCTTGCCTGTGACTTTGGCGAGAGTGATCCCAGAAAAATGGCTGTAACCAGCATGAGACCATTTCTGTGAAATCCAGATGGACCTTTCTAAGGGAAGACAGGGACCCCTCCATGCTGTCAGCCATCAGCCAGAAATAAGCTCTTCCCCTGGCCCAGACCTCGGGTGCCCTCCAGGTGGAAGAAGTGATACTTCCTTCTAATGGACTCTAATCCAAAAAAAACAAAAAGGATCACCATGCTGTACAACTGAAACTAACACAATATTGTAAATCAACTATACTTCAATTAAAATAAATAAGAACTCTTTGCTTCTCTAGCCTTAGGACTGTAGGCATACTTTGGACTACTTCTGTTTCATGAAGACCAGGGTAAATCCTTGCTTATTAGAAGGCATCGGTTGTTCAACTACAGACACAGCCCAGAAGAAAATATAACTTCAATGGATATATTCAGGATTTTAATCTGGGTACTCACAAATGAACTAAGGAGAGTCAAATGTCTTAAGTGGAAAAAAAGAATGATACTACATGAATAATACAGATAGCTTCCTTACCATATTGCCCATTCCCTCATATAACGGATGGCATCCTTGTGTTCCTACTTTGGGCCCAAACTGAGGGTACTACTTTAACAGTGTATGCAGAAAACATTCCTTTCCCTAAACTCTGGGAAACCAGGATCCTTCTTACATGTTAGTTTATAATGAGATGTTGGAATCCACATACAACTCTTGAAAATGATATCTAAATCACAGTCCAGATCCTTTCTGCATTTCCTTTATCTTCCAGGAAACAATTTAATCCCTTCATTTACATATTTGTGCTTCTGTGTGTCTTCTTGTAAAAGTTTAAAAGTGTGTTGTTTAAAACGAATGCTCCCTGTGAAATTTTGAAAATAAGAGAAGGTATACACATACATACACCCACACACAAAAGTATAAAAATACACCATTATTTAGTTCCCAAGTTACACCCACTGTGAACAATTTGATCTACAAGTTGAACTGTATGAAATTGCTGAAAAGTGACTGTTTTGGACCTGCTTAATCAGCAAATTCATTTGGTTAAACTTAAATTTTCTTTGTTTTTTTTAAAGATTATGTGTTTGTGCTTATAAGGTTGTGGACACATTGTCCAGACCATATTATATCTAGGTTCTGGTTTTTTTTTTTANACAATTTAATCCCTTCATTTACATATTTGTGCTTCTGTGTGTCTTCTTGTAAAAGTTTAAAAGTGTGTTGTTTAAAACGAATGCTCCCTGTGAAATTTTGAAAATAAGAGAAGGTATACACATACATACACCCACACACAAAAGTATAAAAATACACCATTATTTAGTTCCCAAGTTACAACCACTGTGAACAATTTGATCTACAAGTTGAACTGTATGAAATTGCTGAAAAGTGACTGTTTTGGACCTGCTTAATCAGCAAATTCATTTGGTTAAACTTAAATTTTCTTTGTTTTTTTTAAAGATTATGTGTTTGTGCTTATAAGGTTGTGGACACATTGTCCAGACCATATTATATCTAGGTTCTGGT
Source organism: Oreotragus oreotragus (assembly GCA_006410675.1). Lineage (NCBI taxonomy): Eukaryota > Metazoa > Chordata > Mammalia > Artiodactyla > Bovidae > Oreotragus > Oreotragus oreotragus. The sequence continues at coordinate 242,404 of SJYX01010451.1, read as the reverse complement.
TTTTTTTTTTAGATTGAGGGCAGGAGGAGAAGGGGTGACAAGATGAGATGGTTGGATGGCATCACCAATTCAATGGACATGAGTTTGAGCAAACTCCAGGTGATAGTGAAGGGCAGGGAAGCCTGGCGTGCTGCGGTCCATGGGGTCGCAAAGAGTCAGATATGACTGGGCAACTGAAACAACAGCCCATATAGAGTACTTTTTGCCATGCAACTGCTTTTTTAAAATATAATTTTTAAATGAGATTTTTCCTTTAAGGAGCTCCTTTATCAGTGTATTTGTTTCATAGATTGGGGGTCCTGGGCTCCAGGAGGACTGTTACCTGCAGTATGTGTTAAGCATTTACCAACCAAAAGCATTGCTTAAGCTAGTAGGAAAGAAAAGCTATTAATTTGGGACATTTGAGCATTTTCTAAAAGGTATTTAACAAGAAAAACTCCAGGGAAACCAGTTAGATATGTTATTTACACCACCAACAGTATTATATTTCCTTAGAACAGCTGTACTATAGGAATTGCCAAAATTATAATTCATCATATCAAAATTGACCTTTCCAAATAGTTAAGAGATTGGCATTTTAGCTAAATAGAGTTTCAGGAGCTCATTTGATTTTCAAGAGTATATATAAGAATGCCATGGTTTCATTTCAAATTGTGGTATTTGCAAATATATATTTCTAAATATTATTATTGAATTTTTTTCTACCCCAGATCTATTCATTTTTGTTTTGCAATGTAGCATGCACTATTCCCTTTTCAGAAAGATTAATATATTTTTCATGATGTTTTGGAGTCTATGAGTTTTGAGAGAAATACTTATCTAGACTCGAGCAAATTCATTTTCATGCTAGGCTAGACACTGAAGAATAGATCCTTTTTTTTTTTTTTCCTGTTCTGAAGTAGAAAAGGTTCCTAGCTGTTTGTGCTATACAGCATTTACTCTGGTTCCCCTCAGAAAACCTCACTTGGCCTAACAAGATGGGGAAAAACTAGTCAGGATGTATCTACTTTGAGGAGATTCAAAGGCAAGGCTCAGTTTTAACATTTCTAACTAATCTTGTTGTAAAAATAATGATAACATAGTATTTAAGTCAATATTTCCCAGATTTATCTGAGCATCAGATATCTTCCTGGAATCTTGTGGCACCCATGGGATCAAGTGAAGTCTAACAAATATCGTAAACACCTATAAAGAGTCCTTCGATTGCTTGATTTTGCCTTCTTGAAACAGTGTCATCTGGGTCACTTATTAAAATCCAGACAGTTAAGATGGCTCTCTACTGTAATGCCAGCAAGGGTTACTTTTTATAAAAATGGTAAAGTGTTGTGTCAAAATTTGACTCTATAATGTATTTAAATATCAAAATTTTTTTAAAGCATAATATATACCACTGCCCTGGAGGAGGGCATAGCAACCCACTTCTTCTTGCCTGGAGAATCCCATGGACAGAGGAGCCTGGCCAGCTACAATCCATGGGGTCACAAACAGTCGGACACGACTGAAGCGACTTAGCTCACACGCATGCATACAGCAGTGCAAATGATATATAGAGTTCTAATGTTAATTTCCATTGTATTCCAGATGCACACACACATACCAATTATAGATAAAATGATTGTGCTAATGGTCCACTGAGGTTCCTTTTATATCTGGATTGAATGACTTGTGACAGTCCCCTTTATGTCCCCACACTCTTACTGTTTCATGGCAGTATCCCTGAATGCCCTGCTTTCTTGTATCTTCTAGAAGCATTTATAAATCTTCTCAGTTTCTACCTGCAGTTGTTAAGTTTGTTGCTTGCTTGTTTGTTTTAATCACCTGTATTCCTAAGGAGTCTGACTTAGCTGAAGTTCTCTCTGAGAAGTGCCTGCAGTTAAGATTTGACCAGGCAGGGCCTCATTATTTGCTCTGGTCTTGGCTGTGTGTCTATTTTGGCAGCGGTGTAGACTTCAGGGCTAATTTGGGGCACAGAATCCTTACCTACAACCTTGTGGACGAGACAGACCAATGAATCAGTGAATAGGGATAACTTTTAACTACAGGGAGTTTGGGAGTCTCCGAGGCACCTAGCATCCCAAAGAGGGAGTGTGGAGAAGAAAGAAGCTGAGAGACGCCAGCAGGGCATCAGGTGTGGAGGATCCTGTCTGACTTGGACAAGAACTCAGACTTAAATAGTATAGGGATTTTGTTTTCAAGTTATTTTTCCATTAAAAAAAAATAAATACAGCCATGTTATCATTTAGCTGTATTATTTCCTTTTTCTTTTTATAAGGTGCAGTTATTTTTATCATTCCTTTGAGATAAGTTGATGGCTTTAACTTTAGGCTCTGAATGAGAAGACCAAGGCACTGAATGAAGAAACTGCCCAGAGTCCAGGTTAACTTTTGCTGAAGACCTTAAATGGAAATGTCCTGAGTCCTGAAATGAAAAGTGAAAACTGGGAAAAATGGAAAAGCATTATTCTCTAAACAAGCAAGTTCTAGACATAAAGAAAGATATGCCTTTATTATTATTTTAAGTTTTAAAAACATATATATCCACCTTAGATGCTTTAAACTAAGCTAATATAATTACTAATTTATTCATCATCTAATCAATTCCAAAGTTTATTTGATGAGTTTGGCTGTGTCATTACCAGGAAGAGATGTTGGACTACAAATTTGCTAGTGATCCTTTAAGGTGTTTCTCTTATTCCTGATGGAAACACTCCAAAGAATGTGTTGTGCTGTACTTAGTCACTCAGCTGTCTCCAACTCTTTCCAACCCCATGAACTGTAACCCACCAGGCTCATCTGCCCCTGGGGATTCTCCAAGTAAGAATACTGGAATGGATTTCTATGTCCTCCTCCAGGGGATCTTCCCAACCTAGGGACTGAACCCAGGTCTCCTACATTACAAACAGTTTCTTTACCATCTGAGCCACTGGAGAAGCCCAAGAATACTGGAGTGGGTAGCCTATTCCTTCTCCAGGGGACGTTCCTGACCTAAGAATTGAAGCAGGGCCTCCAAAGAATATCAATTTACAAATTTAAACTCCAGGTATATTTTTCCTTTTAAAATTGGATCCTTGATACCAAAGGGGTCAGGGGAAGGTGGGATGAATTGGGAGATTGAAACTGACATATACACACTGCTGCTGCTAAGTCACTTCAGTCGTGTCTGACTCTGTGCGACCCCATAGATGGCAGCCCACCAGGCTCTCTCATCCCTGGGATTCTCCAGGCAAGAACACTGGATTGGGCTGCCATTTCCTTCTCCAGTGCACGAAAGTGAAAAGTGAAAGTGAAGTTGCTCAGTCGTGCCCGACTCTTAGTGACCCATGGACTGCAGCCTACCAGACTCCTCCACCCATGGGATTTTCCAGGCAAGAGTACTGGAGTGGGGTGCCATTGCTTTCTCCCATATACACACTACTATGTATAAAATAGATAACTAGTGAGAACATATTGTATAGCACAGGAAAATCTACTCAATATTCTGTGATGACCTAAATGGGA
>SJYX01010451.1:201602-236005 GCA_006410675.1 Oreotragus oreotragus | reverse complement strand
TGGGGAGGGAGGTGGGCGGGGGGTTCAGGATGGGGAACGCATGTACACCCATGGCTGATTCATGTCAATGTATGGCAAAAACCACTACAATAATTGTAAAGTAATTAGCCTCCAATTAAAATAAATAAATTAAAAAAATTTTAAGCATGTGTTAGATCTATTGGGATGGATGAGAAGGTTGTGCTGCATTGTTTACTGAGAAGAGAATATTCATTATAATATAGTGACAGAGAACAATAAAGGAAATGGTAATTTTGAATGAAAAGAGAAAATACATAGAATGATAAACATCAAATTTCACATTTAAGGGACTGAATTTGGGAGTGAGAATGAGAGGAAATAAAACCATTTTTTCCTTTTATGGAACTTGAGTTTTGTTTCATTTACTAAGTGAGCTTTATTACTTAGAAACTATTTTATTATGTATTGTTATACAGGGATAGTCATTTAATTCTGTTTCTAAGTTGCTAGGCAGCCTAGAATTCAGGCTGACAGAGATTGAGATGTAAGAACAAAAAATTAATGACAGAACCAGGGTGAGCCAAAACAGCTTCCTTCTCTTTAGTATTCTTCCCACCCTGTTAACATAGGAACTTTAGCATTAGAAATAAGTTGATCTCTAAGCATATCCACAAATGCATATATCAATTCATACATAACCCTGTCTCCACTATGAATAAAAAGGTAAAAATTAATAATTTCTCTGGATCAAAGAAAAAGTGTAAATTTGTAACCTATGGCTTTTCTTCCTGCCTCATTTCTACCAGTTATACAGATTAACTACTTTTTGATCACCCTATCTTACCAATTTAATGTTGTGAATCATATGCAATAAATAACCTTCATTTTTTGAATTAAAGATATAATAGTTCCTATACAATATCCAGTGGTATGAGTTGCCTTCAAATTAATTGTATTATGAAAGGAGCTATGGTTTTGGCATGTCCTCATTTGATTTTTATCCTTATACTGAAAGGTGTTAGTTAGCGAAGAGGGATATTTCTCTTTTGGCATCGTACATGTTTTTACTCAAAGGTCATATTTCATTTTAAATTCACCACTTGGAACCCAAGGACAAAATTCAGAAATGGTAGGACTTGGGCTAAGTGGTTCTTTAATTCTTTTCAGCTTAAACATTCTATAAATTTATGAATTTTAAGGAAAGGTAGAAGTCAAAACTACAGATAAAGCTCGACATAATCTGTAGGCTTTTGTTCACTGTAGAACTGAATATAACTTTGGGAGTGCACTAGTCTAGGGTTGGTATAACAAAATACCAGACTAGGTAGCTTAACCTACACACATTTCTTCTTTCCTAGTTCTGGAGCTTGATGGGTCAAGATCAAGGTGCCATCAGGGTCAGTTTCTGGGGAGGCCTCTGTCCTTGGCTTGCAGACAGTGCCTTGTCAGTGTGTCCTCCTGTGGCTTTTTTGTATGCATGGGGCTTGGGGTAGGAGGGGAAGGGAGAGCACATGTGCTCAGGTACTTCTTATAAGGACACCATTCTTGTTGAGTTACAGCCACTACCTTAAGATCCTATTTAAATCACATTGGGACTTATAGCTTTAACCTATTACTTTGAGGAAGACACAATTCAGTCCATAACAGGGAGAAAAATAGGCCTGGGATACTATAGGATACTAAAGTTGTATATGTTTCATTTTATGCTAAGTTTCTGCTTTCTAAGTTTTCACTCCATCTTTTCCATCTTTTAGTAAAAGCAGTAAATTTAAGTGACATTTAACTGCCTTTTCCAGCCAGCAGTCATAATCTTTAAAGTCTAATTTTATAAAGGCATGCATTATTTTGTTAAATTGTTAAAATGTCTTTAACATTTTATGCAGAATATATGCATATATCTTTCTAAAGAGTTATGTTTAAAACTATGTCTTTTAAAAACTTTTCCTTTTAAAATAGCTTTAGTGTGGAAAGAACTGTTTAAATCTCAGTTAGATGTTAGAAGTCATCACTTTCTATTATTTAACTGCCACTATAGAAGTATTATTTGATTGTTAAACATTTTTTTCTGATTTATAAAAAAATCAAAATATAGAAGAACACAAAAATCACATCTAATTATAGAAAGAACCAACAAATAAGCATTAATATTATTGGTGAAATTCCTTTTAGTCACTTTTCTATATCCATAGAACAAAAAGTGAAATTACAAAGTTTGAGTAATACTCTTCACCCTGTTTTGTGTATCAAGTTGAATTCAGCCTCCAACTTTTATCTCAGCAGTATGAGATTAGGTTTGCTGAAATTGGATTGACAAGTGGTCCTTTTCTACAAATGAGGGTAACATTTTCTTCTCCCATTAAGACTCTCTGCCAAAACTGAAATGGAAAATAATACTTCCCACTTAATTGTCATTTGATACTGCCTTGAATTTCTTGAACTCTTGGTGTAATGAGACTTTATAAGAGTCTCAGTATCCATTTCTGTAGGCCTCAGGCTCAGGGACTTATAAGAATTTAAAACTATCATTTAGTAAGTCCCAGGCCTACCCAGTCTCTGTGCAGTAAATGGGACTCATTCCTCTGTTAGTGACTTCTGGGAGAACACTCAAGAGTTCTGGAGTAGTTCTTGGCAAGAGACAGTCTTTAGTTTAACTTCTTCAGATCCTATTTTGCTCTCCTCATTCTTAAACGTAGATGCCACCCACCCCCACCCCAGCACACCTCCTCCGAAGGTAGGAGATTTAATAATCTGACCTGCTACACTATTAACCAGTCCACTTACCCCAGAATACTGAACTTTGCCCTTGTTTCCAATCACTGGCTGAGGGCTTATCAGCTTATAAGAGCCAATAAGTTGGCTACCATCTTGATAACAAATGTGGAACCTACCCAGAAGACAGATTCTGATACTCTGCTCTCCATCAGCCCAGCCTAGCGCAGTGGCCATTCTTCTGGGCTTGTAGTGTCTCCTCAGACATTTGTCAGCTGAAAACAATGCACTGTCTAAAAGCTGAGAATTGTGTTTTGTTGGGCAGACATACTGAGGACTTCAGCCCAGGAGACAGCTACTGTTGGACTGCTCTGAAGAGGTAACGGAGGAGCCAGAATACAAAGGCATTTTTGGAAAGTAACTGGACACCCAGAACATCACATGATTGTTGTTAATTAAAGAGAAATAAACATCTTCAGTGAATGAATTTAGCACTCTTATATGTTTAGGAAGTTGCAAGAGTCTGAGCTTATTAAAATCATTTCTTTGATATGCACCTTAACTATTTCACGCTAGTGTTCTGCTTTCTTCTTCCTGAATCCCCTCAGGGTACACTGTTAAGGGGCAGCTGCAGTGGCTGATGGCCACAACAGCCTTTGTTTACTAATGTGGCAGGTTGTTTAGGAAGTTGCAAGAGTCTGAGCTTATTAAAATCATTTCTTTGATATGCACCTTAACTATTTCACGCTAGTGTTCTGCTTTCTTCTTCCTGAATCCCCTCAGGGTACACTGTTAAGGGGCAGCTGCAGTGGCTGATGGCCACAACAGCCTTTGTTTACTAATGTGGCAGGAACAGTTTTCATTCACAAGCTTCAGTCAAGGGTGACACAGCACTCATTGATTTAAAAAAAAAAAAAAAACTGCCAAAGTGAGTGATCTTCTTTCTCTGCAATGCCATTCTCATTTGCTGTCTCTTCCCTTCCACAGTGTTGTGCTGCCTGGAATACCCAGGTAGAGCCTATTTTAGAACACGTGATATCCACCAAAAAATCTTGCTGCGCTGCTCTAACGCCCGTTAATCAAAACAGCGAAACCTCTTTTCACAATCCTTGTCGAGAATAATGGGCTAATGGAACCTCTACCGTTCAAACCAGGAGCTATGTTAATGTGTTAAATTAATGTGTTAAGCATTAATTTACTTGGATGGCTAAAATAAAGGTGGACAAAGGCAAAGGAATGTAGATGGCAAAAGATGACTCAGCACCAAGTTTTTGTCTCAGTAATCTCTGTAGCGCTGTGGTTCTACACCGAACAAGCGAGCAGACATTTGTTTCTTTATCTATAAAATGCAAGTAACAATAGGGCTGTGAAGATGGAATGATTGGATGTATGTCAAGGCCTTGGAATAGCACCTGGAATATGGCAAGCATTCAATAAATATTTGTTGTTGCTGTTGTTATTAGTATTGATTCTATTGTTAAGTGGAATTTAAAATAGAAAAGATCCAAGCTTTTGTATATCAGTTTTACTGGTTTCTTACTGGTCAATTTGGAGACAGTTATTTGATCCCTGAACCGCCTCTGCAAATGGGAAACATAACCAATCTGGTGCACAAGAAACAACTTGTTCTTTTAACCTCTTTCGCCTGCTGTTATTTTTGTTTTCCTTCAGTTACAAAGGAAAGAATAATTTTACTCATAAGAACTCTTGCATGTTTTCATTAGTCCTCTCTCTCTCTCTGGATGGGATGGGCTGGCTAAAGTGAGAAGGGCTCTGAAGGAAACAAATCAGAATACAAATGTGAATGAACAACAATATTTAGTGAATGCTGTTTTTTCATGAATGCTGAATGCAAACCAGACCTAGCATAATATCTATATTTTGAAACTATATTTATCCTATTTCCATGAAACAAACTGTCAGACTCAATTTTGTCAAAGCACTTGTTATTTGATCTTCAGATAAAGATATTGTGAAATTAAGTGGGGAAATATTCTAGGTCTTCTCTGAGAGTTTGGGCTCTAATTTTATCCAAATACTAGAAGTTAATTAGTTAAGCTTCAGTTCAGTTCAGTTCAGTCGCTCAGTCGTGTCCGACTCTGCGACCCCATGAATCGCAGCATGCCAGGCCTCCCTGTCCATCACCAACTCCCGGAGTTCACTCAGACTCACGTCCACCGAGTCAGTGATGCCATCCAGCCATCTCATCCTCGGTCGGCCCCTTCTCCTCCTGCCCCCAATCCCTCCAGCATCAGAATCTTTTCCAATGAGTCAACTCTTTGCATGAGGCAGCCAAAGTACTGGAGTTTCAGCTTTAGCATCATTCCTTCCAAAGAAATCCCAGGGCTGATCTTCAGAATGGACTGGTTGGATCTCCTTGCAGTCCAAGGGACTCTCAAGAGGCTTCTCCAACACCACAGTTCAAAAGCATCAATTCTTCGGCGCTCAGCCTTCTTCACAGTCCAACTCTCACATCCATACACGACTACTGGAAGAACCATAGCCTTGACTAGGCGGACCTTAGTCGGCAAAGTAATGTCTCTGCTTTTGAATATGCTGTCTAGGTTGGTCATAACTTTTCTTCCAAGGAGTAAGCGTCTTTTAATTTCATGGCTACAGTCACCATCTGCAGTGATTTTGGAGCCCCCCAAAAATAAAGTCTGACACTGTTTCCACTGTTTCCCCATCTATTTGCCCCATCAGATGCCATGATCTTCGTTTCCTGAACGTTGAGCTTTAAGCCAACATTTTCACTCTCCACTTTCACTTTCATCAAGAGGCTTTTTAGTCCTCTTCACTTATTTGTTTCAAAACACTGAGCAGGTATAATGCTGTCCAAATTAGAGGGCTACAGATTCATTTATCATCCACTTAGGTTGCAAAATGTCCATTAAAATGCTTTGCATCTTCTTAGGCATGGGAGAACATACACATTGAAAATAATTAGAAAATAGGGAAATTTGATTTTTGAAAAAATTTTAAGGAAATGGAACAGCTCAAATTATCATAGTAAGCCTCCAAAACTACTACTTCATTGAGTGGTCTTCTAGAGTCTGTGTTCCAGAAACACCTGATAAGCTGATAGAAACTGCTACTTTAAAGATACTATCAAAATAGCCTACCATTCTCTATATACATCCTAAACAAGGTCATGTTTTGTTGACCTATTAAAAGAGCCTGACACCTGGTCTTCCAAAATTATTATTCTGTCTCTTTCTTTGTTTTGCAAATTATTTATCTCACTGCATAATTACAACGATAGTCTCTGGAATCACCAATCTTATTTTGATTATGAAACCTTTTAAGCGAAATTTGCTAGCATTCGAAAGAGCCTGTCATTTATACTAAGAGATGTGAAGCTTATTCCTTAATGAATGTCATATACAATTAATTTGCAATAGAGTGAATGTGAAGCCAGGGTGAAAGCCAGTTCCCTTGCTGGTTTTCAGAATGAATACTTTGTTCATTCTAATACTAGAGAAACTTAGATAAACTTCAGGGTTTTCAATCTTATTTATTGTTCTCTGGTTCATTTAGCTCAGAAGGTCTTTTTATTAGCAGATACCTTAATGATTGAATGATGTTTGTTTCTTTTGGTTATGAATCATGCAACTTAATTTTTATTATTGAGAGATATGTATTTACATACTTTAAAGGATGTGAATCTCAATATGTAGGCATGTTGGGACCCGTAATTGTAAATTAGGCAAGTGTGTTCTGGATATTTATTAGCTTTAATGATAAAACACATATAACAAAGACTTACTGAGAAACTACTGTGTGCAAGACACTTAGTAAGTTACTATGAAAAGACTGGTCTATGCCTCAGTGGAATTCACAGAGTACTTGCCTTTTGACCCATTAGATTCAAAGAAGAATCTATGGTGAAATATGAATTCCAGGCTCTGTCCTGTACAGTAGAAAAATGTCTGTTTTCAAAGGAGAGGCAGAAATCAGTATTAAAGAGACCTCTATATTCCTTGATTATACTTTCTTTAATTTAGACTCATAGATTGCATTTTTGGCAGCAAGATTGGTTTTCCTTGTTTGATGACTTACCCATCACTTCCTCTAGTAGGAATGAGCATGTTACTAAACTACTGAATTTTCTCGTGAAGTTCCCACTGTAGAGATACTGTTTCCTAAAGAGATGCCAGAATCTAAATAGAGCAGAATCATTAGTGGGAAAGATAGCCTGGACTCAAGTGACCTCTGCTCACTGACTCACTAGCCTCAGTCTCCCCATACATAAAGTGGATGGGTCTCATTAAAGATTAACTTCTACCATTGCCTTCCTTCAGACACGTTCCTCTGATTGGGGCTCCAAGAGAAGAGCAATCTAAGAGGCCTCCCTTGGGTCAGGTGCCCTCCTTTTGCTGAAAGTAGGAGAGGGTTCCTTGATGGATAGTTTCAGCACTGGGAACCATAGCAGAGGGAGAGGCCCTAGAGGGGGAGGGATGTTGAGCTGGCAAAGTGGCTGATGTTCTTTAAAATAGTGCTTCTCAAACTATGAAGGACCAATGGCTTTTTTTCTTTGCTTTCTCCCCAGTCCTTTGCAAATTGATACTTTTAAAAAAGACGTGTAAGATACAAACCTACTCTAAATTATTAATCAAGCTTTCTCCATCTCTCAGATTATCCTGTTGCACAGTCTCAGAAGAGCTTCTCTCATCCTTGCTGAGGAAATGCCTCCACACATGCCCCTAGAATCCCTCTACTTCTCTCACCTTGCAGCCTTTTCTCATCCTCTGGTCATCTGACTTAACCTTCACCTCTCAGGAAACTGCAAGGTCCTCCTTTTAAAAATCCAATAATACCTTGTCAGGTTTCATCCTCAAGTTCTCCTCTGGTGCTTACTATTCCTTCCGGATGGATGCTCTATCCTCAAGGACATCCCTCACAAGAACGCATTTCCCTCCTCCTCTCGTGAAACTTGGTGACTTTTTCTTTCTCTCGGCCAACTTTCTAAGAGAGATGCTTTTCTAAGATTCAGGACCCAATTCTTAGGCTCTGTGCTCTTTAAAATTATGAATATCAGTGTCCAAAATGGGGTTATGGGATTTTCTTTCAGATTTGATTATATCCCAAGATATTTGCAAACAGTATATCTGATAAGGCACTGAAATCCAAAATATGTTTTAAAAACTCATACCACTAAAGGTCAAAAAAAAAAAGTAATCTGATTAGGAAATGGATAGAAGACCCATAGAGACATTTTCCCAAAGATATACAGGTAGCCACCTAGCACATGAAAAGATGCTCACATGACTAGTTATCAGGTAAATATGCAAATCAAAACTACAGCGAGGCACTTCCCTGTTGGTCCAGTGGTTAAGAATTTACCTTGCAATGCAGAGGCCACCAGTTCAATCCCTGGTCTGAGAAGATCCCCCATGCCGTGAGACAACAAAGCCTGTGTGCCGCAACTGCTGACCCCAGGCTCGGGAGCCTGCCAGCTGCATCTACTGAGGCCGTGCACCACAACTGTTGAAGCCTGTGCAACAGGAGAAGCCACTGCAACGAGAAGTCTGTGTGTGTGCTGTACTAGAGAGTAGCCCCTGCTCACCCCAACTAGAGAGAGCCCACACGCAGCATCGAAGACCCAGCACAGTCAAAAATAAATAGTCCAAAAATAAATAAATAAATAGTCCACATTAAAAAAAAAAAAAAAAAAAAAAACTAAAATAGGACCTAACACCTGTCAGAATAGCTGTTTTCAAAAAGACAAGAAATAACAAGTGTTGGCAAGAATGAGTAGAAAAAGGAACCCTAGTACCCTATTGCTTGCAATATAAATTGCAGCCACTATGGAAAACAATATGGAGGTTCCTCAAAAAATTAAAAACAGAACTACCATATGATCCAGTAATTGCGCTTCTGGATATTTATCCAGAGAAAACAAAAACACTAATTTTAAAAGATATTTGCACCCCTATTATTTGCAATAGCCAAGATATAGATGTAACTGAACTCTGTATTGATTTTAAAAAGTGGATAAAGATGCAGTAGTCTGGAATGTTACTCAGCTGTAAAAAGGAATGAACTCTTGTCATTTGTAACAACATGTGTAGACCTAGAGGGAATTATGCTAAGGGAAATAAGCCAGAGAGAATAAAATAAATACTGTATGATTTCACTTATATGTGGAGTATAAAAAGCAAGTAAATGGACAAAATAAAATAGACTCATAGATACAGAAGACAAATTGATGGCTATAAGAGGGGAGAGAGATGGGAAAACAGATGAAATAAGTGAAGGAGATTAAGAGGTTAAAAATTCCAGTTGTAAAATAAGTCACATTGATACAATGCACAGCATAGAGAATACAACCAATAATATTGTAACAACTTTGTACCATGACAGATGGTTCACTTCAGTTTCAGTTCAGTTCAGTTGCTCAGCCCTGTCAGGCTTTTTGCAACCCCATGGAAGGCAGCATGCCAGGCCTCCCTGTCCATCACCAACTCCTGGAGTTTACTCAAACTCATGTCCACTGAATCGATGATGCCATCCAACCGTCTCATCCTCTGTCCCCTTCTCCTCCCGCCTTCAATCTTTCCCGGCATTCCCTTCCAATGAATGTTCAGGACTGATTTCCTTTAAAATGAACTGGTTGGATCTCCTTTCAGTACAAAGGACTCTCAAGAGTCTTCTCCAACACCACAGTTTAAAAGCATCAATTCTAGATACCATGGTATCAATTCTAGATATCATGACAGATGGTTTCTATACTTAATGGCATAGATAATGTACAAATAATGTGTACAAATAGTGAATCACTGTTGCCTACCTGAAACTAATAGGATATTATATGTCAATTATAGTTCAGTTTATAAAGATTTGGTTCTATTTCTGTGTTAGAATTTAGCTAGCCATAAGATAATAGTATGTATATACTCCCAATAGTGTCTGGAAGAAGATAATGGACTAGAACTTCTAAGTAGACAGTCTGACTTACTTACTGAAAAAGTAAGATACCATCACTAATACGTAAAATAAGGGATAAGCAACTTCTTTTGTTTCCTTCTTACTTGATGCCTTTCTTTGTGTCTGGAGCTTTGGCAGGTATGAGAGGTGAAACTGCAGAAAGCCTTTCATCCAAAGTCAATAGATAGTTTTCCTTTGTCAATAACAGGTTCCTTAACTCTCTGACCACCTGTGTCATGATGTATGAAATCACTTTCTACAAAATTTTGTAATTTTCTTATATTTCTTCAAATCATTGTGTGTAATAGTTGACTTTCCCTTTTCCAGGATCCTGGCTTTGTGTAAGCTCCATTTTCTTATTTTCTTCTAGCACCTGTGTTCTAATTAGAGGCGAAATAAATGACATTCAGAACTTCCACTAAGGTACTATAAGGTAAGATTCTTTCATGAGTTGAAATCTTTGCTTTAAAAGGGGGGCTTATGGCTTGATTTATGAGAAGAGATTAAGAAGGAATAGGAATTTTGTTTAGTGCTTTTTAATATAATCATTANAGCACCTGTGTTCTAATTAGAGGCGAAATAAATGACATTCAGAACTTCCACTAAGGTACTATAAGGTAAGATTCTTTCATGAGTTGAAATCTTTGCTTTAAAAGGGGGGCTTATGGCTTGATTTATGAGAAGAGATTAAGAAGGAATAGGAATTTTGTTTAGTGCTTTTTAATATAATCATTACGGTATATATCTTAATGTAAATATATAATCATGCTCAATTTTGTGTATCTTAATAAAGATGCTTTTTTTTTCACTTATTTGCTCATCAGATTCAAAATTACAATGAAGGCATTTGTTGAAATATGAGATAAGTTGATTTTATTTCAAAAGCTTGTTTGTATCTTAACTATAGTAATATAAAGGTTTTTAAAATGCCATTAGAATTATTATTGCATGAGACAAATATTGGACTTCAATAAAGTTGTTAGGTCTTGTGATACTCAAATCTAGATAGAGAATTAGCTGGTTCTAGTATTCATACCTGGTCAAGATGCTGGACGAATTTCTATACCTTATTTAGTATTCACAAATAGTGAATACTAAAGTAATCAGGGTTAAGTATTATGATCCCCATTTTACAAATGAGGAAACTGATGCTTTGAGATGTTAAGAACTTTAATGTCAAAGGCAAGCTTTGATCTCGGACATGTCAGATGCCCTTCTGTGTACTCTGCTCCCTTAATGCTGGTCCTCACATTGTGATGCCAGGAGCCTGTACTATTGCTGTGGGATTGTTAATACACTAACCCTTTGAATGTTCTTCAGTAATACAGACATTCCACCAAATTTTCCATTTATAAAACAAAGTGAATCGAGGCTATTCTATATATAGAAAAGAGAAAAATCGGTTTGGGGGACTCAGGATGAATTGAAATTGCTTGTAAAAGCAGATAAAGGAAATATTAATTCCAAGTTTCTTCTTTTGCTTTTTGTTCTTTTAAAATAAAGGTTTAGGAGTAATGGTGCAAGTATGGCTACCAAAACTAAGCTTTTAAACTATAGTCCTGATATTAAATACTTTAAACTCATTAGGCTCAGAAAAAAATACAGGTTAAAGATAAATTATATAATAAAATTCCTTTCCAAAGAAAGTCATGCAAGATATTGAATAAGGTACTGAGCTGAGTCGGGGGAAGGAGGTGCTGGTTAATGGAAAATTCCCTGGGCTGGAAAATAGGAAATGGGAAATGCAGGTGACAGCAGCTCTTGAAGGCTTAAAAAAGCTATTTTACCTCTCTGGACCTTTGTTCTTTATTTGTAAATGGAGGGTGTACTGGTACTCTCTTAATATAAAATAATAACTTGCCTTTTGGATGTCCATTGCTAATGTAGGGAAATGCTATGTCTACTAAAGTCAACTTTTTTCTTTATGGCCATTTAACTGAAGAGTTATCAGCTGTTTTCCTGTTCCTGTTCTTTATTTTTAATACATCCTGAAAGTCTTAATTTCTTTTTCTTCTGTTACCACCCTGATTATCATTCAGTCTTGCTGGGACAACTGTGTAAGCTTCCTGATGGTCTCCTGGCTTCTGTTCTTCCCGCACCGAAATCGGTTCAGTGTGCAAGACTAGTGTCTAGGGGAACCTGGATGAGAGCTTATTCCGTGTGCTCGGGCCTGCACATGCTCAGTCACGTGGGGCTCTTTGCAACCATAAGGACTGGGGTCCGCCAGGCTCCTCTGCCCATGGGATTTCCCACACAAGAATACTGAAGTGGATTACTATTCCCTTCTCCATGAGATCTTCTTGACCCAGGGCTTCAACCCTAGGCTCCTGCATCGTCTCCTGAATTGCAGGCAGATTCTTTACCACCGAGCCACCATAAGAATCCAGCTAACTGTTCTCTGTAAATGAGCACTGTTCCAGCTACCCAAATTTAATTCCTTTTAAAAATGAGAAGTTTTATTTTTAAGGCACATTAAAATATTCCCATATGGAAAAAATACTTTTTTGTGTAGCTTGAGGGATTTAGGAAAGATATGAATAATTATCACATGTGTTTATGGTTTATTTTATGGTCTAAGCTCCTTGAGGGCAGGGATTCCCTAGTCTCTTCCTTGTTGTGTGAACTACAGTACCTCTAAAGAAGCCGGTTCCCTGCAAGCAGCTTAGTAAATATTTATTGAATGAATGAATATAGAGTCAGAAAATGCCTTAGGTAAAATATCTCAAAAAAAAAAAAAGTAAGCAGTGCTTATAGATGTCCCTGAAAGGCTTATTGCTTTAGATGGTGGGGTGGGGAGAGAAAAGTAGAGGAAAAGATGAAAATAAAAATTTTGGGAAAGGGGACAGATAGCATTGCACACAGAAAAGAGCAGTAAATCGTTTGGAGGGACCACTTGTGGTATTTTCACTAGTGACATTTATTTTATATATATATATATAATTTTATTTATTTACTTTGGCCATGCTGGGTTTTCATTGCTCTCTAGTTGCAGTGCATGGGCTTATTGCAGTGGCTTATTGTGCGTGGAGCACAGGCTTTAGGGAGTTGCAGCACTTGGGCTTCCTAGCTGTGGCTCACATGCTGAGCACAGGCTCAGTAATTGTGGTGTGCAGGCTTAGTTGCTCTGTGGCATGTGGGATCTTCCCAGATCAGGGATCGAACACGTATGTCATGCATTGGCAGGTGGATTCGTTACCACTGAGCCCCCAGGGAAGCCCACTAGTGCCATTTCTTATCAGTTGTAATGGGTGAAAGAGCCCAGTCCTTTGGATCTTGCATAGATTTATTAGTTAAGCCTGGCACATAGATGATTAGAAATCTTTGTTGAATGAAGACCCAAAAGAATGAAATAAATTATCAAACTGCTAAAAGCAAAAGTTTGCTTTTAAAAAAAAAATATAATATATATTATATTATTATAATATAATATAATAATATAATGATAATATTCCCTTGATGCCAATATTTAGTCCCTGTTAGTAACTGAAATTCCAAATACAGCAAGTATGAAAAATGCTCCATGAAACTGAGTTCAATGACTGTGCTAAGCTTCTCCCTTAGAGAGCTTCAGTTATCCCATCTTCCAGTCAGTTGTCACAGGGACAATCCAGGATGGCACACTATGGAAATGTGCTAAAATGCTGATGGGAAAACGGAAGCTCGAAAAATGTCTTATCTGTCAATTAAATGATATAGCCTTGTGGTTAGATTACAGCAATTTGGGGGCTTTTTGTTTTCTGCTGATTGAGATTTGACAGCTGTTTATAAAATATTTACATTCTGATTTCAGTCACATTGACAGTACTTTTGGATCTTTGGAAGATGTTAATTGTATGTTAGGTAAGTGTTTTAAAAAGTTTGAAGCTGATCTGTTGAGGGGGAAAAATCTTTGAAAAATTTTACAAAGGAAGGAAATCCACTTTATAAAATGATAAACTTTTAATGAAAGTCAGAAATGATAGACATTTGGGACCCAGGGACATTGTATGTGATGGAAAGGAGTATCCTTCTCCACTCTGCCTGTTTTGGGTCCCTTTGCTTTTGCCTAGCTGAGTATACATGCTTCTCACCTTTTTTCACTTAATTATACTGATGTGATATTTTTATGATAGGTACATGGGTAAATTAGTTAGGATTTACGGACATCCAGAGTTGGACATGACTGAAGTGACTTAGCAGTAGCAGTAGCAGTATGGACTTTTGTAAAAAAAAAAAAATTCAATACATATACTTGGTATTAAGTGAAGAGAAATTAATGAAACAGAAACAGACTCAAGGACATAGAGAACATACTTACCAAGGTCAGTGGGGGAGGGATGGAATGGGAATTTGGGGTTAATGGATACAAACTATTATGTAAAGAATAGATAAACAATAAGGTCCTACTGTATACCACAGGGAACTAAATTCAAAATCCTGTGATAAACCATAGTAGAAAAGAATATGAAAAAGAATGTATATATATGTATAACTGAATCACTTTGCTGTACAGCAGAAATTAACATCTTATAAATCAACTATATTTCAGAAAAATAAATTTTAAAGAGAAGAATAAAAAATAAAAAGTATTGGAAATAATAAGTATTGAATTTCCAAATGGAATATTGTCAAACATTTTAATGAAAACCGTAAATTCACAAGTAACTTTTCCTTATAAGATACTATGTTAGACATGATGACTTGTATTTATAATTTTAAATCAGTTGTCTCTCCAAAGTCTTGATAGTTGTTTTTTGTGGGATGCTTTGTAATAAAAAGGAGATGATAAAAATTCTAAAACTGATTTGTATAGCCACTCAGAAGGTTCCTTGGATTGAAATTACACCTAAAGAATATGACAGCTATTGCATTCTTTCACTGAAAACTGTAATGATAAAATTTCTTAGGATAAGGCAAATGATTCTGGAATCCAACCTAACATTTCATATCAAATATTTAAAATTTTTGTAGAAATCATATATTCTTTTATAGCCTCACCCTGCCCATTGCTTGGACCCCACTAGAAGGGTATATCAGGTATAAATGCACAGAAGTAGCCTCAACCCTGTGTAAGGGACCAGGAGCTAAAGTATAATTGGAGGCCCTGGATCCACTTCCCCCCCAACCCCTGCCTCTCTTCTGCTCCTACAGTGCCTTACATGAACATGCAGCCTAGAAGCGCTGCCCACCTGCTCCCACTGAGTCACAGTGGTTCTTTGACCACCTGCTTGGTCCTGGATGCAGGGGAGGATGTATCTGGTGAAGGCCCCCGGTGTACCCTAGAAGTGAGTAGACTTGGGCCTTTGGACCAAGGATTCTGGGGACCTGAGGATATGAAGCCTGTTCAAAAAGGAAGCCAGTTTGCCTTGGCCACGTGCCTTACAAAGGATGATGTCGAGAGAAAAGCCAGAATGGCTCCTGTGACTCAGTGCTTCTCAAGCACAAATGTGTGTGCAATCTCCCGTTCAAATACAGACTCTGGTTCACAAGGGCTAAGGTGAACTTACCCTTCTGCATTTCGGCCACACACCCAGCTGCTGCTATTGCTGACTGCACTCTGAGAAGCAAGACTGTAATGCACAAGCCAAGGGGTCCCTGCTTGGATCTCAGGGTGGGTACTGAACACAAGTACCAGCTTTAGGTGAAGACATGTGGGCCTGCTGTGGAGAGCTGTCCTCACTGGAGACCCCCAGCCTGGATCTACTCCTGGTACTCCTCCCTGTTCTGTTATTTCTATACCTTATTTAGTATTCACAAATAGTGAATACTAAAGTAATCAGGGTTAAGTATTATGATCCTCATTTTACAAATGAGGAAACTGATGCTTTGAGATGTTAAGAACTTAAATGTCAAAGGCAAGCTTTGATCTTGGACATGTCAGATGCCCTTCTGTGTACTCTGCTTCCTTAATGCTGGTCCTCACATTGTGATGCCAGGAGCCTGTACTATTGCTGTGGGATTGTTAATACACTAACCCTTTGAATGTTCTTCAGTAATACAGACATTCCACCAAATTTTCCATTTATAAAACAAAGTGAATCGAGGCTATTCTATATATAGAAAAGAGAAAAATCGGTTTGGGGGACTCAGGATGAATTGAAATTGCTTGTAAAAGCAGATAAAGGAAATATTAATTCCAAGTTTCTTCTTTTGCTTTTTGTTCTTTTAAAATAAAGGTTTAGGAGTAATGGTGCAAGTATGGCTACCAAAACTAAGCTTTTAAACTATAGTCCTGATATTAAATACTTTAAACTCATTAGGCTCAGAAAAAAATACAGGTTAAAGATAAATTATATAATAAAATTCCTTTCCAAAGAAAGTCATGCAAGATATTGAATAAGGTACTGAGCTGAGTCNGAAAAGAATATGAAAAAGAATGTATATATATGTATAACTGAATCACTTTGCTGTACAGCAGAAATTAACATCTTATAAATCAACTATATTTCAGAAAAATGAATTTTAAAGAGAAGAATAAAAAATAAAAAGTATTGGAAATAAGAATAAGTATTGAT
Source organism: Oreotragus oreotragus (assembly GCA_006410675.1). NCBI lineage: Eukaryota > Metazoa > Chordata > Mammalia > Artiodactyla > Bovidae > Oreotragus > Oreotragus oreotragus. The sequence continues at coordinate 219,914 of SJYX01010451.1, read as the reverse complement.
TTCCAAATGGAATATTGTCAAACATTTTAATGAAAACCGTAAATTCACAAGTAACTTTTCCTTATAAGATACTATGTTAGACATGATGACTTGTATTTATAATTTTAAATCAGTTGTCTCTCCAAAGTCTTGATAGTTGTTTTTTGTGGGATGCTTTGTAATAAAAAGGAGATGATAAAAATTCTAAAACTGATTTGTATAGCCACTCAGAAGGTTCCTTGGATTGAAATTACACCTAAAGAATATGACAGCTATTGCATTCTTTCACTGAAAACTGTAATGATAAAATTTCTTAGGATAAGGCAAATGATTCTGGAATCCAACCTAACATTTCATATCAAATATTTAAAATTTTTGTAGAAATCATATATTCTTTTATAGCCTCACCCTGCCCATTGNGAAATTACACCTAAAGAATATGACAGCTATTGCATTCTTTCACTGAAAACTGTAATGATAAAATTTCTTAGGATAAGGCAAATGATTCTGGAATCCAACCTAACATTTCATATCAAATATTTAAAATTTTTGTAGAAATCATATATTCTTTTATAGCCTCACCCTGCCCATTGGTTGGACCCCACTAGAAGGGTATATCAGGTATAAATGCACAGAAGTAGCCTCAACCCTGTGTAAGGGACCAGGAGCTAAAGTATAATTGGAGGCCCTGGATCCACTTCCCCCCCAACCCCTGCCTCTCTTCTGCTCCTACAGTGCCTTACATGAACATGCAGCCTAGAAGCCCTGCCCACCTGCTCCCACTGAGTCACAGTGGTTCCTTGACCACCTGCTTGGTCCTGGATGCAGGGGAGGATGTATCTGGTGAAGGTCCCCGGTGTACCCTAGAAGTGAGTAGACTTGGGCCTTTGGACCAAGGATTCTGGGGACCTGAGGATATGAAGCCTGTTCAAAAAGGAAGCCAGTTTGCCTTGGCCACGTGCCTTACAAAGGATGATGTCGAGAGAAAAGCCAGAATGGCTCCTGTGACTCAGTGCTTCTCAAGCACAAATGTGTGTGCAATCTCCCGTTCAAATACAGACTCTGGTTCACAAGGGCTAAGGTGAACTTACCCTTCTGCATTTCGGCCACACACCCAGCTGCTGCTATTGCTGACTGCACTCTGAGAAGCAAGACTGTAATGCACAAGCCAAGGGGTCCCTGCTTGGATCTCAGGGTGGGTACTGAACACAAGTACCAGCTTTAGGTGAAGACATGTGGGCCTGCTGTGGAGAGCTGTCCTCACTGGAGACCCCCAGCCTGGATCTACTCCTGGTACTCCTCCCTGTTCTGTACCAGATCCTTTGGTAACCTGTCCCTGTTCCTTCATCCATTCACAGCCCCTGGTCCCTGCAAGCCAACAGCTCACTCTTTGGCTAGACACTCAGTTTGATGTTTGGGTGGCAGAAGCTATTCCAGCTGTGCTTAGGGCATCTCAGAGGAGCAGCAGGCCCTGGGAGTCCCCATTATCCTTGCAGCCTTGAGACTGGAGGCTCATTATCAGACTCTTGAGGACTGGGGCCCCCTACTCAGGCCCTGCTAGCCACACGGGGGTCTCAGGGCTCCAGTGTGGATCTTATACACTGGGGTACTACTGCCCAACACATGGAATGCTCCACTGCTGCTGCTGCTGCTGCTAAATTGCTTCAGTCGTGTCCGACTCTGTGCGACCCCAGAGACAGCAGCCCACCAGGCTCCCCCATCCCTGGGATTCTCCAGGCAAGAACACTGGAGTGGGTTGCCATTTCCTTCTCCAATGCATGAAAGTGAAGAGTGAAGGTGAAGTCGCTAGCTGTGTCCGACTCTTAGCAAACCCATGGACTGCAGCCTAACAAGCTCCTCTGTTCATGGGATTTTCCAGGCAAAAGTACTCAGTTAGGTTTAAAAAGGCACTTTAAGTAAAGGTAGAAAATCTAATAGTTCTCTAGCAAGATTTTAATATATTACCTGGGAATAGATGAAAAAGCAATTTCATTTTCAGAAATGACCCAAAATGAAAACAATCCCCTTTTCTTAAACAAACAAAAATACTTAAATCCGCAATGGAACATTTGGACTAAAAGAAATAGAAAATCCAAATCAGGAGCAAAATAAAGCAGAAAATCACAGATAATATTTTTAAATAAAAAGAGCATTTGTGTGTTATGCTATACACAAAAGAAAGAAAATGCAAAAAAAATAAAAGTAAATTGATCAAATGATCAAAAATATATCACGAAGTCATATTTAAGACACAGAACATAAGATTCACAGAAAGAGTATCAGAATATGGACCTAAAAATAAAATAAATCTTATGGGATAATTATAAAAATTGTAACAAAAGAGTAGTATTGCAAAGATGAAAAAAAAAAAAGCATTTGTGTGTTATGCTATACACAAAAGAAAGAAAATGCAAAAAAAAAGTAAATTGATCAAATGATCAAAAATATATCACGAAGTCATATTTAAGACACAGAACATAAAATTCACAGAAAGGGTATCAGAATATGGACCTAAAGATAAAACAAATCTTATGGGATAATTATAAAAATTGTAACAAAAGAGTAATTATAGAAAACTAGGAGTGATCAGGTAAAGTAATAGAGATGATTTGTAAAAATCCAAATTTGAAGTTAGTAGTTTATACTTTTTAAAGAAAGAGTGTTTTATACACTGTTCTATAACATGGATAAGTTAAATTACACTTGGAGAGAAATGAGGACACTCATAGGCTTACAGTGAAAATAGTAGAAAGTAATGTGAAAATGAGAGGCTCAATCTTCACATCAAACAACGTGCAGCATGCTGCAAGTATAAGAAATAAATTCAAAGCACATATAAGAATGCTTTGGAAAAAAAAACCGGATCTCATAATGTGATAAAAGGCAAAAGCTGTGGACATGATATATTTACATTCCAGCATATCCTAGGGGAGAAAAAAGAAAATTCAATTTATACAGTTTCTTATTATTCTAAGATTGCAAACTCTGTCCAGTTTTCCTTTCAGCAGAATACTTATTCAATTCCTGCTGTATGTTCCTGAGATGAAATTTTAGATCTTCTGTACTAATACTTTAATACACAGCTTCTCTCATGAAGAGCTTGCAGTCCAGTTTTGATGACAAGCTACATGCATTTTTTTAGTGAGTGTTACATGTAAGGCCAGATTTAAGTAATGAGACCAAGTAGTTTAAATGCCAGATTATGACTTGTTAGTTGGCATGGGCTATATCTTTAGCCTGTTGACATTCTTGACTTTTTTTTTTTTTTACGGTATATCACTTTTTTACAGTGATACAATGTTTATGATGTGGAATGATGACATTCCAAGGTGGAAGAAAATGTAGCATTTTTATATGGCTTTAAGGGCATAGAGACCCCTCTACAAGAAGAGAGTGATACGAGACAAAAAAGGAAACTGTCAGCAGGAGGAAAGAATAGATTCAAAAAACAGCAGGAGGACTTGCCTGGCAGTCCAGTGGTTAAGACTTCACCTTCGAATGCAAGGGGTGTGGGTTCAATTCCTGTTCAGCAAACTAAGATCCCACATGCCTCACGGGCAAAAAAATAAAACATAAAATAGAAGCAGTGTTGTAACAAATTCAATAAAGACTTTAAAAATGGTCTATATCAAAAAAATTTAAAAAGCATGAAATCTGGACCTTACTCCTTCCCTATGTCAGTTTTGTGTTGGCTGTCTCTTGGGTCTTCATACTTTTTCATGAAGGTTTGAAATTCTTTGGAAGATTTGTCTTTCATATGTAAGTGGAAAGTGGGCTCAAGTTGCAAAGGGAAATAAACAGCACCCCTGCCTAAGTTTTCCCTTGATTTGTATGGCTTCCTCCTCTGTCTCTCACCGTCTTTGACCATGTTCTTTCTTTCAATTTCCTTGTGTGTCTAGCACTCCTCAAAGAGCTGCAGTTTGGCCTCTGATTCCACCACTTCACTGGCACTACAGGTGCCAAAATGAGCAGAGATCCTCTGGCTGATAAACCCCAAGAACTTCTGAGCCTTAACTCTCTTCTCTGCCAATTTTATTCCCACTGACCTTTTTGAAATTCTCTTTCCTTGCCTTCCAAGGAACTTCAATCTGATTAAATCTCCTGGTACCCTTTTTCCCTCCTTGTCTTTCTCTCTTTCTCCCTCCCTCCTTTCCTTCTTTCTTTTTTATTTTTTTTCCCTTCTGTCTGTTGTTTAAGTACAAACCCCTTTCCCTGCTTCCACCAAAATTCTATTCGGAGTTCTTTTCTTTCTAATTCACTTAATTTCCAGGATTAAGATACGGTCTTCAGCCCGGTGACTCAGATCTCTTCTGCCTCGAGCCTAGACATCTTTCCCTAGTCTGCATCTGAACATCCAACTGGACTACTCTACCCTGTGGGCTTTCATCCTCGACCCCAGTCAGGATGGCAGAACCTAACTACTCTGCTTCTCTTGCCCCATTCCACTTCTCCACGTCTCTGTCCAAGCCTTCTGTGCATTATGCAGGATCTACCCAGACACTAAATGCATCCCTCTCCCTTTCTGAAATGAAAATCTCATTATAATTCAAATTGAGCCACTTCCTAGCTGTCTGACCTTCAGCATTACTTAACTTCTGTGTCTCTCAGTTTTCTTATTTGTATAATGGAAAAAATAATAGCATCTGCCTCACAGGAGTGTTGTGAAAATAATAAATGGCACATTGTAAGTTCTCAGTAAATAATAACTATTTGATTTTTTGACGTGAGCAGACTCCTCACTGACTTAAAAAGAAAGGGAGAAAACCCCTAGATTTCATAGCATATGATTTGTTTTGTTGCTTAATTTTCAAGCTTCATTTCTTGTCAGTTCCTCCCCTCCTCTGTGCTCATTTGTGTCTCTTCCCTTTACTGGATCATGACTTAGCCATGATAATTTCCACTGACCTTCAGAGTGTGTGTGGGAGACCTCTTCTTGGCCTCTTCTCCCCCAGTCTAAATTAGTTTTTCCTCCATGAAAGGAAAAACACTCTTCTCCTAGAGAGCCATGCTCTTAGAGGTGGTTCATTCTGTGTGGCCATTGATGTGCATCTTTAAACTACCAGCTTCTTTGCGGTAGAGGATGCACCATTTATGTGGAAATGGTTTTGAAAGACCTTCTAACCCTAGCGTGTGGACCACCAAAGAATAAACAGTAGGATGCATCATTGTACACCTAGAATTGGCCCTGAATAGAGCCAGCCCTCTCCCCTCCAACATTTAAGCCTGAGATAACAGCAAAGGGGCAAATTTGAAGAGGAGAAAGCAAAAGGCAACCAGGGGCTATCAAGGTAGAGCAAAAACCAAGGTGTGAGGGGGAAAATGGAAGCCAGTTAGTAGACAATTCACAATAGATGAAAGATTTCATGAACCATGGTGGCGGGACCAACACGGGGGTGGCTGGCAAAAGAGGAGAGTTCATATTAACCTGCTGATAAATTTGTATAAAATCTTCTGGGGCAAGATTTCAGTGTCAAGCATGAGGAAAGGATAATACTGATACATAAATTTGTGATATATGGAAAATTGAGCTATAGAATTGGCATATGTACACAGTTTTCTTTTTTATTGGAGTATGTTCCTTTACAATATTGTGTTTCTGCTGTACAGCAAAGTAAATCAACCATATGCATACATACATCTACTCTTTTTGATTAAGTCACCACAAAGCATTGAGTAGAGTTCTGTGCTAGAGGGTAGGCCCTCCTTAGTTTTCTATTTTATACGTAGTATCAATATACACAGTCTTAATGAGTCATAGTGTCTTTTGGTTTAAGGTGTGTGTGTGTGTGTGTGTGTGTGTGGTACCTTATATGAAAGCAAGCTGTATATACATTTTAATGTATCTTGATAATAAGAGTAGCACAATGTTTATTATATAAATATTAGGAGTCAGAGAAACATAAGTCTGACATGAAATGGAGTTAAAAACAGAGCTGGATGTGAGGAAATGGAGGTAGATGGTATAGTCGACTTTGTAGGCTTTGTAAGAGGAAGCATTGTGATTGTCATCCAGAGAGAGGAGGGCAGGACCTGAAACTGAATGAGGACTTTCTAAATATGAGAGATTTTATAGCCCACTTATAAAATGATGCAAATAATTGAGGAAGGAAAGGAAGGAAGGATAAACTTACAATGGATGGGAAAGAGGGGACACTTCAGGAGTAAAGATCTTGTGTGAATGAGAACAGTGAGCTGGGCTGGCCCTGGGTAGATGCATGAGCACAGATGCCCGTGAGTATACAGATGATGATGGTCAGAAAAGGAAGCAATTCTCAAATCATTATTCCTTTTCTGTGTGCCCTTGAGTTCAGATAAGTTCCAGATTTAAGTCTGTCCTTTAGATTGAGAAGGATGGTCCTGAGGAAAGTAAGCCGTGTGCACAGTGCCCAACTTTAGGGGCTTTATTTTCAGACAGATTTTTATGTTGTGGATCTGAAACTTTCTATCAGCTCTGGGGCCCCCTTAGGGTTAGCTGATGGTGGGTAAGACCACAGGCTCCAGACTGGACTCCGATGCTGGGACCCAGGCTCCATCACCAACTGGCTGTGTTAGCTTGGATCAGGCACTTGGCCCTTTCTGCCCAAGTACTTCTTGTGCAACACAGAGATTAAAGATGACCCCACTTGTAGGCAGGATAAGGGATAATTGTGACACTGTAATTTGTGTAGAATATATGTATTTTTGCCTACACAATGTTGGTTATTGTTTCACTCTCTACACTTTCATTTCCATTTGTAATATGGGATTGTGGTGAGAATAGAAAAGATGTGCCATACAAGGTCTCAGCATTACAGCAAGCAAGTGTAAGAGAAAAGAGAAATGTGAGTGCAGATCAGGATACCAGAGATTTGTTGCTGTTCTCTCAGTCCATCTGACTCCTTGCAACCCCTTGGACTGCATCACACCAGGCTTCCCTATCCTTCACCATCTCCCAGAGCTTGCTACAACTCATGTCGATCAAGTCAGTGATGCCATCCAACCATTTAGCCCTCTGTTGTCCCCTCTCCTCCTACCTTCAATCTTTCCCAGTATCAGGTCTTTTCTTGGGAGTCAGCTCTTTGCAGCAGGTGGCCAAAATATTGGAGCTTCAGCTTCAGCATCAGTCCTTCCAATAAGCAATCAGGGTTGATTTGCTTTAGGATTGACTGATTTGATCTACTTGCAGTCCAAGGGACTCTCAAGAGTCTTCTCCAGCACCACAGTTCAAAAGCATCAATTCTTCAGAGCTCAGCTTTCATTATGGTCCAAGTCTTACATCCATACATGACTACTGGAAAACCATAGCTTTGTTGGCAAAGTAATGTCTCTGCTTTCTAATCTACTATGTAGGTTTGTCACAGCTTTTCTTCCAAGGAACAAGCGTCTTTAATTTCACGGCTTCAGTCTATCTGCAGTGATTTTGGAGCCCAATATTTGCCCTGAAATGATGGGACTGGATGCCATGATCTTCATTTTTTGAATGTTGAATTTTAAGCCAGCTTTTTCACTCTCCTCTTTCACCTTCATCAAGTGCTCCTTAGTTCCACTTCACTTTCTACCGTAAGAGTGGTGTCATCTGCATATCTGCTGCTACTGCTGCTAAGTCGCTTCAGTCGTGTCCGACTCTGTGAGACCCCATAGACAGCAGCCCACCAGGTTCCCCCGTCCCTGGGATTCTCCAGGCAAGAACACTGGAGTGGGTTGCTGTTTCCTTCTCTGGTCCATGAAGGTGAAAAGTGAAAGTGAAGTCATTCAGTCATGTGAGACTCTTCGATACCCCACGGACTGCAGTCTACCAGGCTCCTCTGTCCATGGGATTTTCCAAGCAAGAGTACTGGAGTGGAGTGCCATTGCCTTCTCCGCTGCATATCTGAGGTTAATGATATTTCTTCTGGCAATTCTAGCTCGTGCTGCATCCAGTCTGGCATTTCACATGATGTATTCTGAATATAAGTTAAGTAAACAGGATGACAATATACAGCCTTGACAGATTTCTTGCCCAATTTGGAACCAGCCCATTGTTCCATGTCCAGTTCTGTTGCCTCTTGACCTGCACACAGGTTTTTCAGGAGACAGGTAAGGTGATCTCCCATGTCTTTAAGAATTTTCCACAGTTTGTGTGATCCACACAGTCAAAGGCTTTAGTGTAGTCAACGAAAAAGAAGTAGATGTTTTCCTGGAAATCTCTTGCTTTTTCTATGATCCAGTGGACATTGGCAATTTGATCTCTGGTTCCTCTGCTTTCTCTAAATCCAGGTTGTACATCTGGAAGTTCTTGGCTCATGTATTGTTAAACCCTGACCTAGAGAATTTTGAGCATTACTTTGCTAGCATGTGAGATGAGTGCAATTGTGCAGTAGTTTGAACATTCTTTGGCATGGCCTTTCTTTGGGATAGGAATGAAAACTGACTTTTTCCAGTCCTGTGGCCACTGCTGAGTTTTCCAAATTTGCTGGCATACTGAGAGCAGCACTTTCACAGCATTATCTTTCAGGATTTGAAATAGCTCAACTGAAATTCCATCACCTCCACTAGCTTTGTTCGTAGTGATGCTTTCTAAGGCCCACTTGACTTCACATTCCAAGATATCTGGCTCTAGATTAGTGATCACATCCTCATGATTATCTGGGTCGTGAAGATCTTTTTTGCACAGTTCTTCTGTGTATTCTTGGCACCTCTTCTTAATATCATCTGCTCTGTTAGGTCCATACCATTTCTTTCCTTCATTGAGCCCATCTTTGCATGAAATGTTCCCTTGGTATCTCTAATTTTCTTGAAGAGATGTCTAGTCTTTCCCATTCTGTTGTTTTCCTCTATTTCTTTTCATTATTGCATTAGAAAGGCTTTCTCATATCTCCTTGCTATTGTTTAAAACTCCATATTCAGATGTGTATTTCTTTTTCTCATTTGCCTTTTGCTTCTCTTCTTTTCTCAGCTATTTGTAAGGCTTCCTCTGACAACCATTTTGCCTTTTTGCAGTTCATTTTCTTGGGGAAGGTTTTGATCACTACCTCGTGTACAATGTTATGAACCTCCATCCATAGTTCTTCAGGCACTCTGTCAGATCTAATCCCTTGAATCTATTTGTCACTTCCACTGTATAATCATAAGGGGTTTGATTTAGGTCACACCTGAATGGCCTTGTGTTTTTCTGTACTTTCTTCAATTTAAGTCTGAATTTTGCAATAAGGAGTTCACCGTCTGAGCCACAGTCAGCCGCCGGTCTTGTTTTTGCTGACTGCATAGAATTTCTGTATCTTCACCTGCAAAGAACATGATCAGTCTGGTTTCAGTATTGATCATCTGGTTATGTCCATGTGTAGAGTCTTCTTTTGTGTTGTTGAAAGAGAGTGTTTGCTATGGCCAATAGGTTCTCTTGGCAAAACTTTGTTATTCTTTGCCCTGCTTCATTTGTACTCCAAGGCCAAATTTTCCTGTTATTCCATGTATCTCTTGATGTCCTACTTTTGCATTCTAGTCCCCTGTGATGAAAAGGACATAATTTTTTGACGTTAGTTCTAAAAGGTCTTGTAGGTCTTCATAGATCCCTTCAACTTCAGGTTCTTCAGCATTGGTAGTTACAGCATAGACTTGGATTACTGATATTGAATGATTTGCTTTGGAAAGGAACAGAGATCATTATGTTGTTCTTGAGATTTCACCCAAGGACTGGGAAATGCAACGCACTCCAGTACTCTTGCATAGAGAATTCCATGGACAAAGGAGCCAGGCAAGCTATAGTCCAAAGGATCACAAAGAGTCAGACATGACTCTGTGACTAGCTTTCACTTTTACAGCATTTCTGGCTTTTTTGTTGACTATGAGGGCCACTCCTTTTCTTTTAAGGAATTTGCCCACAGTGGTAGATATAGCGGTCATGTGAATTAAATTCACCCATTCCAGTCCATTTTAGTTCACTGATTCCTAAATGTTGATGTTCACTCTTGCCACCTCATTTGACCATTTCCAGTTTACCTTGATTCATGGACATAACATTCCAGGTTTCTATCCACTATTGTCCTTTACAGCATTGGACTTTACTTCCACCACCAGACACATCCACAACTGAAAATTTTCAGAGATAGGGAATTTTCAAATGAAGATTGGGAGAGAGAAATAGACTTGTGATTTGAAGGCAGTTTTTAGGACTTATTTTGTAACAAAATGGAACCCAATTAAAGGCTGATTATTGGCCAGGGCCAGCCTTTCCATTGAGGCTGATAAGTTTAATAAAAAGTGATTCATTTTCACTTCACTAAAGGTGAGGGGAGATTGTGTGTGTGCATGGGCACATTATAAAACAAATATCTGCAGAGGCTGTTATTGTAATGAGTTTTTATATTGGGAAGTGACATTAATTACCACATTATATCAGAATATCTGAACAAGTACACTAGAATAGTTAAAAATAAGTAGGCTAAATTTATTTAATTAAATTACTGTGTTTTGTAGCATCATGCACACAATTTAAAAATACTGTATTAAAATATATATCTATTAGGTTTTGATTTCCAAATGAAACACAAGAATCATGAAGGCAAACCTAGTATAGTGCCTGGTGCAGTATAGCTGCCGGAAATGATGGGTGAGCAAATGGATGAATAAATACCATGTTTACAACTTGTGTGACTTATGTTGGAGATCTTCCTCCTATAAAAAAAGGTAGCTAACACATTCTATTTATTTCCTTACAAACAAATGTAATATAAAATGTGCTTCGTGATGGAAATACAGATAGGGACTTTCATATGAGTTGGTGTATCTAACCAAAGAATAAAGGCAAGGCATTATAAAATGCATGTAAGGTAAGTGTAGGTAGAATTGTGTTCCAGAGAAGAAAATATTGTGGTACTGAATATCATTAAGTATCATCTGAAGCCATGTGTAATGCGCTTCCAGATGAGAATATTCTTATGAGAAACCAAGGAAGGGAAGAGTTAAAGCTGGAAGCCAAGGAGCATAGCACAAGATATAGGGAGGGACATTCAGAGAAGCTTCAGCAGTAGGTTTGGCTAAGACAGAGGCAAGAGCCTCTATCCATCCTTCTTTCTCTGTCCCTCAGCTGGTCCCCAGAACTGGAACATCAGAGACTCGAGTTGCTAACTCTAGTACTTTCTGAAAGGAGTAGAGATGCTAGTACTCAAACTGTGGTCCATTCTTCATCACCATCACCTGGGGACTGGTATATGCAGCATCTCAGATCCCCTATCTATCATCCCTACTGAATCAGAATGGTAGATAACAAATTCTGCAAGTAATTCACATTAAATCACAAATTAAATTTTGGAAAGTATTGGCATAGACATTTGCTGCTGCCGCTGCTGCTAAGTCACTTCATTCGTGTCCAACTCTGTGCGACCCCAGAGACGGCAGCCCATCAGGCTCCCCATCCCTGGGATTCTCCAGGCAAGAACACTGGAGTGGGTTGCCATTTCCTTCTCCAATGCATGAAAGTGGAAAGTGAAAAATAAAAGTGAAGTTGCTCAGTCATGTCCTACTCTTCACAACCCCGGGGACTGCAGCCTACCAGGCTCCTACATCCATAGGATTTTCAGGCAAGAGTATTGGAGTGGGTTGCCATTGTCTTCTCTGTATAGACATTTGAAATGTGGTTTAGTGCTATGTGATCTGAATTAAAATCCCTGTTCCACCATGGGCAACCTAATTTTCTGATTTTTTTTATCATCTGTACTCTGTAGTTAGAAGCACCCCATAAATACTATTATGTAAAGTTAATTAGATTGTTACATACAGAGTCTTTATGTAGTGCCAGCCTTTAGTAAGCATTCAATACATTTTAGATATTTTTCTTTATTTCCCTCTGCTTTCTCAGTCTTATCCTCAGCATAAACTTGCAGATATATGTGATCATCTTTCTGTTTTCCCTTCCACCACTAAAAGTTTTTTCTACTTGCATTACTACAGACAAAGCACTTACCTTCACTGAGCCTCATTTTTCTCCTCAGTAGTATGGGATAGCCACATCATCCTATATCAGACTTGTGAAAATCAAGTGAAGTGATTCATAAGACAGCATTTTGTTCATTGTAGAAATCATCATAATATACTTCACAGATTCATCTGAAGATGAGAGGCTAAGTAGCATATGATGCTGAATTAGATCATTTATAATAATGCTTGGTATCAGTGACTGATAGAGGTCATTCCCTCTTTGATAGGGAAAGAGGTAGACTCTGGTTGCAGATGAGGAGGAGATGAAATTGATTCCCTCATTAGAGCAGAGGCCTTTGTATACAGATCCCAGAAAATCTATTGCCAAAAAAATCATCTAGATTTATAACAGGTACACTTAAGCATTTTGTGCTTTGCCTTCATAGCAGCAGAAAATGAGACACATTTACTTAAAGAGTAAGCCAAACTTTAACAACCAGGCGTCAAGGAAAGTTTCGAAGGAGGATCAGAGAAGGGGACTGTTGCATCTGGTTGGATGTCAGCAGGGCTTCTGAGACAGACTTTTATGGCTGGCCTTGGTGGAGATAGAATCTTGAAAGGCAGTTGCAGTACAGTTTTCTTGGAGGGAGTAGTATGAGAACAAACAGAATCAGAAAAGCCTGAAGCACATAAAGGAAGGGTAAAAAAAACCTACTTTGGGGAGTCCAGATTAAAAGGATTGTAAAGGAAGAATGAATGGGGAAGGTAGATGTGGGTCAGATTTTGAAGGACCTTGATTGCTCAATTCCCAATTTCTCTTTTCATGGTAAGTCATATATTGTTTTGGAGGTGGGAATTGACATGACCAGGGAGGTGTCTCAGAATGTTTACCTGGAATCCAAGGATGAGTTGATTTAAATCAGGAATGAGTAGAGAGAGTAACTCAGAGCAGATATCTTGTGGCCCAGGAGAAGTAATAAGACCCTAGCTGGATTTTTTACACTAGGAATGAAAAAGAACAGTTTGGAACCAATGCCTTTCCTACAGGTTTAGGTTGACTCTTTCATGTCAGCAAGAAACTTCAATATTAGGAGAAAAACAAAAATGATTCATCTCATAGTAGGCGTTGTTCTTGCCAAGTTCCATCTCTCGGTGTATTTTTTTTTTAAGTTAGTGTGAGTAGATGTGCAAATATACTAGTTACTTGTTCTATTTTTATGTTCCTGTGCAGGGAAAAAGAAAAAGGAAGAATTCTATTCATGTGTCATACTCTTGAGACTTATGGTGGTTTGCTAATTATAAGTTCTATTGTCTTGATCTCAAAAGGCACTCAAGAGCTGAACCAAGTATAGTAAGGTCTTCCAGACCCCACTTATTACCCAGCTGCAAAATTTGTAGCCGAAATGTCAGGCTGCCTTAGTATTTTTGCAGGCCAAAAGGCCAAGCAAAGTCAAGTCAAATTGTTTCTTGTTTCTCTTGAAAATTTGCAAGATCTAACAGTAGAGTTCAGGTCAGCTTCAGAAACTCTGATCCCTTTAACCTCCTGGACTGTTGGCTGAGCCTGGTTATTTCCCATCTGTTGAATGAGGGATAATCATACTTTCACCTCTTCCTGCCTTTCTAAGAAAGGTCTTTTGAGCTCCTTGGTTTCAAGATGTTTTTGTAGAGTCAAAGATTAAATATACTTCGGATGTACTCATACACATGGCCATGGGCCAGTTTCAGCCTTGGTGTAATGCTTTAGAGTGAGGATATCTGCCTTCATCTCACTTTACTCTCAGAATTTTGTACCTGGCTGCCTTCTCATCTCTAAAGTTAATTCACTAATTTGCATAATCAGGCATGAAATCAGTGTCATCTTGAAATATCTTCTCTGTATTGACAGTCTTTCTAAACTTCCTGAGTAATATGAAATGAAACAATTGATTTAATGCCACCCCTTTTGGGGAAAAATAAATAGTAAAAATTGTAAAGAAAAAGAACTGATACATAAAAATATTGATGTTGGAATTTTAAGTGATTTTTTTTTTACTTTTAGAATTTATAATGAACAATTATTACTTACCTGAATTAAAAAACTATTACTAAAATGCTTTTTCTAATTGTAGTCATTGTACTTCATTTTTATAACTTCTTTGCTTTATTTCCAAAAGACATATCCTTGAAATGTTTTTTGATGATTGCCTACATCAGAGTTATTTTCTTCTATAGCAATGGTTCTCAAATTTTAGGATTTCAAAATAACTTAGGAACCTGAGAGAGAATTATGAATTTGCAGTTTTGAAAATGGCGATCCTTTAAAGCTGCTAACCTTTGCTGACAACATTTGCAAGGGAAGGATATTATAATACTATACTTTTTTATATTTTAAAGGATTTAAGAATAAAATGTGCCCTTTCACAAGAAACGCCATAGGTATATTTGAACCAACATTTATGCATGATGTATTTATATATGTATATACTATTTCAATTATATCAACTTCAAGTATATACATGTATAAACATACCACACATAATTGTACCATATATTAACACATATATATGGAATTTAGAAAGATGGTAATGAGGACCCTGTATGCAAGACAGCAAAAGAGACACAGATGTGTAGAGCGGACTTTTGGACTCTGAGGGAGAGGGAAAGGGAGAGGGTGGGATGGTTTGGGAGAATAGCATTGAAATATGTATACTATTATGTAAGAAATGAATCGCCAGTCTCTGTTCGATGCAGGATGCAGGATGCTTNAGATGTGTAGAGCGGACTTTTGGACTCTGAGGGAGAGGGAAAGGGAGAGGGTGGGATGATTTGGGAGAATAGCATTGAAATATGTATACTATTATGTAAGAAATGAATCGCCAGTCTATGTTCGATGCAGGATGCAGGATGCTTGGGGCTGGTGCATGAGGATGATCCAGAGGGATGATGTGGGGTGGGAGGTGGGAGGAGGGGTTCATGTTTGGGAGTTCATGTACACCCGTGGTGGATTCATGTCAATGTATGCCAAAACCAATACAGTAATGTAAAGTAAAATAAAGCAAAAATTAAAATTAAAAAAAAAAAGAAGGTTAAGTGCTAAAGAATTGATGCCTTTGAACTGTGGTGCTATAGAAGACTCCCGAAAGCCCCTTGGACAGCAAGGAGATCAAGTCAGTCAGTCTTAAGGGAAATCAATCCTGAACACTCATTGGAAGAACTCATGCTGAAACTGAAGCTCCAGTATTTTGGTCATCTGATGCAAACAGCCAATTCATTGGGAAAGTCCTTGATGCTGGGAAAGATTGAGGGCAGAAGAAGAGGGCGTTAGAATATGAGATGGCTGAATGGCATTACCAATGTAGTGGACATGAACTTGGGCAAATTTCAGGAGATAGTGAGGAATAGGGAGGCTTGGTGTGCTGCAGTTCATTGGGGTTGCAACAAGTCAAACACAACTGGGCAACTGAACAACAACAAAATACTATTCCAAGTCCATTAAACTTCTATTTAATGACATTATACCAGATAAATTATTTTGGACCATTTTACAGTGGAACATGAAGAGGAGCTGGAATACCTAAAAGTCTTTTTCTATAATGTTCTTTCCATAATTTTATTGCCATAAAATTATCCGAATTTATACAGGATGTTGAGAAAATGGAAACAATAGACTCTTATACTATTGTACTCAATTTGGAATGTTTCCAGTAGATTGAGAGAAACCAAGGTGTACCAACCACCCTGCCAAAATTTTTCGACTGCAGAGCCTTGAATTAAGAACTGAGATGACTAACTAACAAGGTGGGCTTAGCAGTTATGGGCCCTGATGATTCAACACAGAGAGGTCAGCAGCTTATATGAACTGTTCCTCAAGACTGCTACCAGAATAGGCATTTGAGCATCCCTTTTCTTCTTTAATTGCCTTTCATACTCTAATATTTTTTTCTCAGTCAGAAATATGTTTTAGGTACTAAATGTCATGATAAAACCATTTTAACTCCCATTTGGTTCTGTGATTTAAAGTATGGACACTGGACCTCAGAAAATGTTCACAGTGGTAGGTTGCCTTTTATTAAAATAAAGCAAAATTACATGAAAAATATCATCTGTCTCCAATACTCTTGGTTGCTTTGTGGGCTTAATGTGTCCTTTAAATAACTAATATATCTATTTTCTTCCTCCTACTTTCCTTGGAGAGAAATTGCAAGATTTATCTTCTTACTCTGACAGCTTTGTTATTGCATACTTACTGAAAAGCTGAGAACAATGGAATATACTTTATCGGGGTTATTTTAAAGGGTCTAGTATGTGCTTCTTAGTTAATCTTAATTTGCAATTCTTAATGTGCTTTGTTTATGGGTTGCTCAAATAAGGAAAAGTTCCTGGATTAGGAGTTAAATATTTAAAAGGGCTGAGACCACCTATTGCAGTCTACTCTTTTTTTCTGATGAGTGATTAACTCTGGTTTTCAAACCGTGAGATGAATATATTATAGTAAAATAAATCTGCAGCTTTACCACGGGCTTCCTCTTTTACTATACAATTCTAATACCATCTGTGCTGGATTTATAAATAGTTTGCCGTCTATGGGGTCGCACAGAGTTGGACACGACTGAAGCGACTTAGCAGCAGCAGCAGTAGATTGAATAATGGGTCTTGTGTTGAAAGGCATCCTGAGGCTTCTTTGGGCTCAACCAGAAAGAATGTCAAGATTGATTCATGGTATCTACTGCAACTTGTAGGTATCAGCCTGAGTGCCAGAGGGTTGCCATTCCTAATTTGAGATAACATGTTTAAGCTGCACTCCGTAACTGAGCATGTATTTGTGCTATTCTCTAAGTTCTTTCTACAAATCGAGACTTTCAGTTTCATTATGTTTGCTCAGAAAACCTGTGTATTAGTATCCAGTAAATAATAGCTGTTTGATTAATGGATGTGAAAGTTACCAAATGTTTTGGCACCTACAAATGCTCAAGTTGGCTTCCTCAAAATAATTTTACTGACTTTGATTTTCAGTGAAGTGCATTTATTCTCAACCCACTGTGTGAAAACACTAGTCCAGTCTAACTTCTTTCTTCTGCATGGCTGTTTTTTGATTCTGCTCAAGCTGATCGTCACTTCACAGGTGTGTCTTCATCTTCTGTTTCAAATTCTTAGCTTTGTACTTGTCCTCTGCTGCTTATGTATCCAAGTAAGCATTTGTTCTGCCATTATCCTGTGTCCCTCCTGGGCTCTTGGAGCTCAGTTCTTCCCGAGATTTCTCATAGCTGCTGTATTTCTCGTCCTCTTGTCTGGGTCCTTTCTCGTCCTCTGGAGCCTTTCTCGTCCTCTTGTCTGGAGCCTTCCGCTGTCCGTATACATCTACCAGTCTCTCCTATTTCAGGATAATTGCACTTCATCTTACTGGCTCTGTGTCTTACCTCCACCTTTCATCCTTTTTTCCTCTCTTATAGGTGCTTTGCTAGCCTCTAAACCTTCTTTCTCCCAAGAGCCTTTATTTGTTTTTTGTTTTTTTTTTTTTTTTGCCAGCCATGCGACATGTGGAATCTTAGCTCCCCAACCGGGGCTGTAAGCTACAAGCCCTGCATTGATTTAACCACTGGACAACCAGGGAAGTCCCTCAAGAGACTTCATATGATGATGGAAATGTTTTACATCAGTACAGTAGCCATTAAGCCCTTGTGGTCATTAAACACTTGAAATTTAACTAATATGACTAGAAGAAATTATTTTTTAATTCTTTTCATTTAAAATTAAACCATTCCTATGTGGAAGATGGCTACACTATTAGACAATGGGTTCACTTTCTTACCCACAGAGCACAGAATTTTATTTTAATCTATTGTCTCAGTTCTCCAAGGATAACTGGTACTGTTTCAAAATATGTGGAAGAGAAGTTAAGTCATTACATACAGTAGATGCTTGAGGGCATTAGAACGTAATTCTTTCTGCTTAGGTAACTGAAGTCTTCCTTTCCTGACCATTGGAAGACGAAGTTGAAATATCTGTCATTTGCAAAGGTCACCAGCATCTCTAAAAGGCAGTCAGCTTCCATTTCTCATTCCTGCCTCCTAACTCTCTACTTGAATCAAATTAATCACTGTCCTCCAAATGTTCCTTTTACTTTTCTACTTCTCAGCCCAGTACTGTGCTATATCCTCAGTTTTCTATATCCTTATTCCTCTCTTTATTTTCCAAACTATGTATGTTCTTCAAGGCTCACATCTTGGATTTTCTCAGAAGCTTCCACAAACCAAATCAAGCCTATGAAAAGTGGAATCCTCTAGCTTTTAAAAAATGTATGTCAAGTATTGAGGTTTTTCTGTATTCCAGCAAAGATAAGAGTGACTGATAATAGTAATAGATTAATATTTGTTGAAGTCTTATGTGCTAGATCCTCTTCTTAGCTCTGTGTGTGCAGGATTCAGTTATTTCTCATAAGTACTCAGTGCAATAGATTGTGTGTGTGTGTGTGTGTGTGTGTGT
>SJYX01010451.1:149848-192815 GCA_006410675.1 Oreotragus oreotragus | reverse complement strand
CAAAATAATTTGTATGTATAGTGACAGATATTAACTGGACGTATTGTGGTGGTCATTTTGCAGTATTTACAAATATTGCATCAGTATGTTGTGCACTTGAAACTCATATAGTGTTATATGTTAATTGTACCTCAATAAACATTTTTAATTAAATTTGTTTTCCTTAAGAAGTATAAAATATTTTCTTGAGCTCACCTGCCTGTCTCCTTTTACTCATTCAGAAAAGTTCCAGTGCCATCTGTGTGCTGTATGCCTGGCACTGTCTTCTCCAGCTCCCATGTGTTTTCTTGCTTCCTCTTCTTTGTTAGATTCATCAGCATCTCTGCCCTTAGCTGCCATCTCCTCTCATCCTGATTCACTATCATTAGCATCTCCTTCTCTTTCATTATCCTGAAACATTGGTCTTAAAGGTTATCAATGAACCTTTCTTTTTCCTAACCTGAGCTTTTTTTTTTTTTTCCTAGTTTTTCTACCTGAAAGCATCTTAGAATTTGAGGCAGTTTCTTAACATTGCTGTCAATATCTCAGCATCCTTGAGTTCTTCTGCTCTCTCTTGCTGGTTCCTAGGTTTTGGCTGGATTCTTTTTTTCTGCCTCCTGAAATAGTTATTCCCTAAAATTGAGTCTTCAGCTCCTCTCTTATACTGTCTTAGCTTCCTTTTCTACATCTTTCTTCTCAAGTCACTCTCCCAACTGTTGCACAGATAGGTCATCTTTATATTTTAAACTTTAAATTCTCTCCAAACCTTAATTTCTATGTAACTTATTGTTTCTGTCGCTGAATGAGTCCCACTCACACAAAATTCAGCATCTCTGAAACACAGATCTATTTACAGTATATCCTGAAATATACACACACCTTTCCCTTTTTATTTCAAAGGAAGTACTATTCTCCTGATTCCTTGACCATATAAAAATATGAGAATAATCACCTTTTACTTTTCTGTCCAGTCTTCTGGGGATTTGTCTTGTTTGGTCTCAGCCGACTTATAGTGATTGATAGTGAATTGATAGGCTAAGAATGTCTGGACCTGTATAATTACGTGTATTGAGCCCCCTCAGACATTACTCCAACTGGACCCAGAGTTGCGGCTTGACCTGTTATGATCACAATATACATCTTAGCAAAAACCATCAGGAAACTCTGAAGAATAAATTTATTACTCACAGGTCCTGGCAGGCACATGGCACTCCTGAGAACCAGACACTGAGGTCGAGGGTAGATAGAGGGAGAAAAAGTACGGACCTTGAGAATCCATCCTTACGGGGTTCAAAGGGGGCAGGGGTGATTAGGGTTTCACAGGTTTATTCTTTATTAGCAAATTTAAAGCATAAAAGCCAGAATTAGGATGCAGGATGGGGAAAGGAAAAGCAGGATCACTCAAACTTGTAGTTATCTACATCACCCAGTGCTTTCTAGAAGGGAACCTTCATGAGTGGGACAGTGTAGTTTCTTATCTAGTTGCTTTTTCAGGAGCTATGTCACACAGCTACACACCTCCCAGGTGACACTAATAGTAAAGAACCCACCCGTCAATGCCGGAGACATAAGAGACTTGGATTCAATCCCTGAGTCGGGAAGATCCCCTGGAGGGAGGGGAAGGGCTTGACAACCCACTCCAGTATTCTTCTCTGGAGAGTCCTGTGGATAGAGGAGCCTGGAGGGCTAGAATCCATAGGTCACAAAGACTCGAACACGACTGAAGTGACTTAGCAAGCTCACAGCTGGCAATGTATATATATATTTAAATATTACATAATTATTTGACTCTGCCGAGTCTTAGTTGCAGCATATGTGATATAGTTTCCTGACAGGGGGTTAAACCCAGGCCCCCTGTGTTGGGAGCATGGAGTCTCAGCCACCAGACCACCAGGGAAGTCTCCTGGCAGTGTTTACTGAGATGGATGTCTTTGAAATGGATGCCTTGGCAATCAAAAGCTTGATTCCAGGCACTTATACTACAATCAAAAAGCTCAAAGTCACGCACTTACAGTCAGAAGTCTGGTGACACATTTTCTTTAGCATGTGTCCCTTACATTCCACCCTCACCGGAGCATCCTGTCTGTTGTTCAGAGCTGGGTACTTTGCAGTCATCTCTAAAGTGCTGTCAAGACCTTTTCTCATGGTTCCCACAGTAACTGCTCCCCACAGTTTCTCTATTTCANTTAACATTGCTGTCAATATCTCAGCATCCTTGAGTTCTTCTGCTCTCTCTTGCTGGTTCCTAGGTTTTGGCTGGATTCTTTTTTTCTGCCTCCTGAAATAGTTATTCCCTAAAATTGAGTCTTCAGCTCCTCTCTTATACTGTCTTAGCTTCCTTTTCTACATCTTTCTTCTCAAGTCACTCTCCCAACTGTTGCACAGATAGGTCATCTTTATATTTTAAACTTTAAATTCTCTCCAAACCTTAATTTCTATGTAACTTATTGTTTCTGTCGCTGAATGAGTCCCACTCACACAAAATTCAGCATCTCTGAAACACAGATCTATTTACAATATATCCTGAAATATACACACACCTTTCCCTTTTTATTTCAAAGGAAGTACTATTCTCCTGATTCCTTGACCATATAAAAATATGAGAATAATCACCTTTTACTTTTCTGTCCAGTCTTCTGGGGATTTGTCTTGTTTGGTCTCAGCCGACTTATAGTGATTGATAGTGAATTGATAGGCTAAGAATGTCTGGACCTGTATAATTACGTGTATTGAGCCCCCTCAGACATTACTCCAACTGGACCCTGAGTTGCGGCTTGACCTGTTATGATCACAATATACATCTTAGCAAAAACCATCAGGAAACTCTGAAGAATAAATTTATTACTCACAGGTCCTGGCAGGCACATGGCACTCCTGAGAACCAGACACTGAGGTCGAGGGTAGATAGAGGGAGAAAAAGTACGGACCTTGAGAATCCATCCTTACGGGGTTCAAAGGGGGCAGGGGTGATTAGGGTTTCACAGGTTTATTCTTTATTAGCAAATTTAAAGCATAAAAGCCAGAATTAGGATGCAGGATGGGGAAAGGAAAAGCAGGATCACTCAAACTTGTAGTTATCTACATCACCCAGTGCTTTCTAGAAGGGAACCTTCATGAGTGGGACAGTGTAGTTTCTTATCTAGTTGCTTTTTCAGGAGCTATGTCACACAGCTACACACCTCCCAGGTGACACTAATAGTAAAGAACCCACCCGTCAATGCCGGAGACATAAGAGACTTGGATTCAATCCCTGAGTCGGGAAGATCCCCTGGAGGGAGGGGAAGGGCTTGACAACCCACTCCAGTATTCTTCTCTGGAGAGTCCTGTGGATAGAGGAGCCTGGAGGGCTAGAATCCATAGGTCACAAAGACTCGAACACGACTGAAGTGACTTAGCAAGCTCACAGCTGGCAATGTATATATATATTTAAATATTACATAATTATTTGACTCTGCCGAGTCTTAGTTGCAGCATATGTGATATAGTTTCCTGACAGGGGGTTAAACCCAGGCCCCCTGTGTTGGGAGCATGGAGTCTCAGCCACCAGACCACCAGGGAAGTCTCCTGGCAGTGTTTACTGAGATGGATGTCTTTGAAATGGATGCCTTGGCAATCAAAAGCTTGATTCCAGGCACTTATACTACAATCAAAAAGCTCAAAGTCACGCACTTACAGTCAGAAGTCTGGTGACACATTTTCTTTAGCATATGTCCCTTACATTCCACCCTCACCGGAGCATCCTGTCTGTTGTTCAGAGCTGGGTACTTTGCAGTCATCTCTAAAGTGCTGTCAAGACCTTTTCTCATGGTTCCCACAGTAACTGCTCCCCACAGTTTCTCTATTTCAGTGTTCTCAGTTACAGAGTGATTTATCATTCAACTTTGGAACAGGTCTTCAGTGTGAATTTTAACTATAAAAGTATAAAGTTCTATTGCAGGAAAAGGGGCTTCTTCCACAGCACAAAAGCAAGCTCCTGTCTATCACTCAGAAATAAACTGTCCAAGGAAACACACTTGCTGACAAAGCAAGAGAGTTTATCGGGAAGGGATGCCTGGGTGGAGAGCAGAAGGATAAGGGGACTCAGGAGAACTGCTCTGCTCAGTCTCAGGTTTTACGGTAATGGGGTGGGTTTCCGGGTTGTCTCTAGCCAATCATCTTGCTTGTCTCATATTTAGTCTGACTGGAGTCCTTCCTGGTGGTGCAGACATCTCTCAGCCAAGATGGATTCTAGTGTGAAGGCTTCTGGGAGACTGGTAGACATATTATGGGCTGGCATGTCCTCCCTCCTCTCAGCCAGTCTCACATTCTCCCAGTTATTTTTCATTGGCGGCACTATAGTTTTTTAATCTAGACCTCCGGTTGTGAGGCAACTCAGGCAAGTAGTTATTGTCATTCCTGGCTAAGGCAGGCATTTTCTGTCAGCAGCTCCCCAACAGTCCCGTGAAGAAACTGAAGCCAAAAGGGTAGAAGTACTTTTCTCAAGGAAACATTCCGTCATTCTCTCCTTCTGCACGTGCCACCTTCTAGAAACGCAGGGACAGGCACACGCGGAGTCCCCTGATGTGTTCTTCGCTGCTGGCCTCCTCTAACGTTGTCCTGTATTTCTCTTCGCCTGAATCCACTTGTCTTCAGTGTCTTCCTGTCAAAACCCGACCCCACTCCACAGGATCTAGCATGAGTGAACTTCTTCCGTGTCTTCTTTCAGTGTCTTCCAGGGCCTGGTGGACACCAAACTCATCCTGCTCTGACGCCCGTAGCTTTGCAACCCTGTGATAAAACTTGCTGTCTTTCTCAGACAACTTAAAGCCATATGCAGTCAATGTTTCATGTTGAACTGCTTCCAAATTCACCAATGTATGTAGACTCTAAGCATTTAATCTTATTAAGACTTTCCTACTACTTAGACATGCTCTTTATTCATCACTTAAGGTCATTATACTGTTTTTTGTTTTGTTTTGTTTTTAAACATCAGCTTATTTATTTGCTTTTGACCACACCACATGGCATGAAGGATCTTAGTTCCCCAATCAGGGATGGAACCAGTGCCCCCTGCCCTGGGAGCACAGAGTCCTAACTGCTGGACCACCAGGGAGGTCCTGAAGTCAATACATTTTTAAAATTTGATTTAGCCTCTGTTTCTTTAGTCTCTTGGCGTCTGTCTAGTCAGCATCGCTTCTATACCTCCTTTATGTAAAATCCATCTCCATCGTGTCCACCTTCTGTTCAGAACATTTCTGAGACTGCCTTGCTCTCAGGATAAAGTGTAAGTTCCTGAGGACCAGCATTCAAGGCTTTCCCAAATCAGGCTCCGCCCTAATTTCCCCTGACTTAGCCCAGGATTTTTCTCCCTTGGTCCCACAGTAGATCATCTCGATTTTTAACCTTTGTTTTTATTGTTCCCCATCCTAGAAGCATTTACCTCCTGTTACTTTATGAAATGTATTCATATTTTGAGATCTGGTTTAGCTCTCACAAAGCATCTCCTTCTTTCTCAATTTACCCTTTATAAATTTATGCATTTCCCACAGCACTGTGGTCCTCACTGCCAAGAAGTTGAGCACCACATTAGATAAATGGATGGATGGATGGATGGATGGATAGATAGACTCACACTATGTATATAATATACATACATATATTTTAAAACTATATATCATTTTATTTATGACATGATTATCTTTTTGCATAAATGATAACATAAACTTCCCAAAAGCAAAGAAGATAATTACATTTCTCCACATCCCAGAAACACACTAGTGTATGTATTGTGCTCTTTTTTCTTTATTTTTTTAAATATAAATTTATTTTAATTGGAGGCTAATTACTTTACAATATTGTATTGGTTTTGCCACGGTGTATGCATATTCCCAGTCCTGAACCCCCCTCCCACCTCCCTCCCCATATCATCCCTCTGGGTCATCCCAGTGCACCAGCCCCAAGCATCCTATATCATGCATCGAACCTGGACTGGTGATTCGTTTCATATATGATATTATATATGTTTCAATGCCATTCTTCCAAATCATCCCACCCACCCTCTCCATCTCTCACAGAGTCCAAAAGACGGTTCTATACATCTATGTCTCTTGTTACCTTGCATACAGGATTATCAGTACCATCTTTCTAAATTCCATATATATGCGTTAGTATACTGTATATTGTGCTCTTTACCTGTTATTTCCTTTGGAATAATTAAATATAAAACATCTTGGTAAAGAAATGAGTGTAATGTGTTTCTATCCTAGGAATTTTTCTGTCCCTTTATCTGTAGTCAAACTCTTTAAAATTTTTATTCTTTAATTCCTAAGGTAAAACTTTTTATAAGGGGATGTACTTTTTTTTTTTAATTTTTACTTTTTGATCATGTCACACAGTATGTGGGATCTTAGTTCCTCAACCCGGGATTGAACCTGCACCCTTTGCATTGGAAGCACAGGGTCCTGAACACTGGACCATCAGAAAAGTCCCCAAGAAGATATATTTGAAAAAGGAATGTGTCTAAAGGAAAATGAGAGTTCTATAATAATAGGATTGTGTGTCGACCCTGTACAGCGTGTACTCTTATCCTGATGCCTTATTGTTGCAGTTTAACATTAAAAACAATTCTCAGTTTGTCCATAATAGGCTGAGTTCTGGAGAACAAAGTTCTAATTTATCCCATCAGAGTGTGACTGCAGAGCTTATGTTCTTTGTTGGTAACTAATACATGTTTTTGGTCCATTCTTGCTCATTAGAAAATCAGTATGGGGTCTTATTCATAGAAAGAACGGGTAGTTCTAGATGTAATAGAAACAGGGGCAAAGCACTATATTCCATTTAATACATCACTAAGAAACTGAAGGGGACATTAATTTCTCTAAAGGGCATTCTTGCCTACATAGTTGAACACTGCCGTCTACATCCTTAATCAATTTCCACTTTGACTGACTTCATCTTGGGCTTCATCCTCACTGGAAAATCTATAAACTGATCCATAAAATCTATAAAAAATAATGTCAGCATGGAGCCTGTGCACACTCTGTGTTAGCCAGAACAGGCTCAGCACTTGTGGACCCTAATCCCACTCCTGTGACTAGGAGCCTGGAGCCAACTTTCCCTGAAGTTAGCAAGAATCGGAATGTCTTAAAAGGGAAAAAAGGTAGGATGAAAATAAGTCCAGTTTCCTTTCCCTTTTAAATGTTTCGAACTGTCTCTTTGTGTTAACTGTGTTGAATTGGTTTCTTTGTCCCATTTGTTTCAATCATCCTGTTAAGCAGACTTCTTAACAAAATGGCATTTCTCCATACCTGGCTGTTTCATTTGTTCCTGAAGGGGCCTCTCTTCTGCAGGCCAGACTTACTGAAATTCATGATTGTTGAATGTAAAGGACCAGACTCAGAAGTTTAACTAATTTTCTCAAATTACTCAGGTCTTGGCTTAAATGTGCCATGCAGGCTGATTCTGTGAAAGCTGTTGCCGGCTAAGAGATGAAGGGAGAAAAGTAAAGGACAACATGAAAAGTGTAAGAAAGTCACAGAAAGACTTTACACATAATCAAGGGATAAGGATGTGGAAAGTAAGTAAAGTAGACATCTAATGCTAACTAATATGTTAATAATGTCTTAAAGAAATACAATCTACTAGATGTTGAAAACATTTTAAATTTAAAAATTACAGACATATTCAAAAGTAGAAAAGCATAATCAACCCCCTGTGCTCACCACCTGCCTTCAGGAATTAGCAGCACATGGGTAGCGTATTACTTTCTAGGACACCCTTTTCCCAAAGACACTGGATTTGTTTTTAAATTAATTTATTTGGCTGAGCTAAGTCTTAGTTGCAACATGCAAACTCTTACTTGCTGCATGTGGGATCTTTGTTCCCTGACCAGGGATCAAACCTGTGCCCTCTGCATTGGGAGTGTCTTAGCCACTGGGAAGTCCCAATACTGGATTATTTTAAAACAAATGCAAGATCTGCACATTCCCTAATGTATCTAATGTCCTATTTAAAAAAAAAATTTAATGACAAAATATTTTTAAGAGATCAGTTCTGATATTAACAAAAGAATAAGCCACCAATTAAAATTTCATTTTAATCTCAATATTACATTGAGATATAATGTATATACAATAACAAGCACTCACTTTAACTACATGTTTGGATGAGGTTAAACAAATTTATCTGCTGTGTTATTACCACTAAACCAAGTCATGGTACATTTCCCTCACTACACAAAGTTTACCTATTGCCCTTCCTAGCCGGCTGACACCCCCTTGCCCTACCCCAAACCCAGGCAAATACTGTTCTGCTTTCTGACCTTTAGATTTTTTTTTTTCCTAGAGTTTTAATAATGAAGTCCCTCAGTATTCACGTTTGTGTTTGGCTCCTTTTGCTCTGCATAATATTTTTATATGGTGTTGTAATGGTTTAAGGGATTCTTCCTTTTCTCTTGCATTTTTTAATTCCATTGATTGACAGTATCAAGATTTTGCTTTCTCCAGTCCATCTGATGGACATTTTTTTCCTGTTTGAGGCAATTATGAATGAAGTTGCTATGAACATTGATGTCTAAGTTTCTGTGCAGACGTATATTTTTATCTCTCTTGGGTAAATAGCTAGGAGTAAAATTGCTCAACTGCATATTAAACATATGTTTACCTACATAATAAACTGTGAAACTGTCTTCAAAAGTGGTTGTATCATTTTATATTCCCACCAGCAGTGTAAGAGCACTGAGGTTGCCACGCATCCTTGCCAACATTCTGTAATCAGTTGTTTTAGTGGTATTGTGGCCTCTTATTGTGGTTTTAATTTATATTTTCCTAGTAACTAATGTTGTTGAGCATCTTCTTCATTGTATTCCTGGAATCCTCAGTGATCACCACTTCCTCAGTTCAGTGAGGCAGTCAAGATGTGTTTGACTTTCTCTTTCCTGTGCCCACTTTCCAGAAACCTCTTCCAAACAAAGAACCCAGATATAGGTTTTTCTTTTCTTATTGGTTTCCTTTCTCTGTCATCACAGCCCTGTACTACCTATTCTAGTTCCTCATAATAGTTACTTCATTTATTTTTTATAGTTTTCTAGGGTTTGGGGGGAAATAGGAGAGTGCTAGGCTGTAAGTTATACTCCATCCTTGTATTTTGTCATGGTTATGAGAGGAAATCCCAATTACTTTTTGAGAAAGCATCCTCTAGATTTATCAAGGGTAGATTGATAAAGATTAGGTTATCAAGGGTCAGCCTCAAAAACTGAAGTCCTATTGTATAGGGGGGAAACACTTCAATTTATTACATGTAGGCTCACTCTCTGATTGAGATTATGATACCAAGAAAGAAAAGGAAGACATGCCCCCTTACTGAGTCCAAGGAATTCTGCAAAGTAAGAATGACTGTGAAAGGAAAGTGACACAATCTAATAGGTGCCTCCCAACTTTCTCTTTTGGAGTTTCAGTCCAGAGAATGAGGTTTGTATTCATGAGACGGAGGTGTGTCTAAGACAGGCAGCTAATTCATACACAGCCCTTTGCCAGCATCATAGTGAACTTAGCAGTGTAACAAGGTCAATCAGAGGAATGCCTTGGAACTTAAGCTCTAGTGTGGCATGGGTAGGACCCTGGAACAGCTGGAGAATGTGTCACTGGGGCTGGGGTGCCATCCCATAGGAGAAGATGATTCTGATCTGAAGGCTGCAACACCTGAAGGCTGAAGGTGCATCACGGTCAGACCCCTGAGATGGGTACACTGTCAGCAGGAGGTAAGATGAGGTCAAGTTATACAGAAATGTCACCCAACTTGAATTGGTCAAAAAATAACAGATGACATGCATACCAGTGGTAAACTTTACTATGTCAACAGGATTACGAGCACCCAGATAAATAAGGAGATCTACCCCACAAGTCAAAGGAAACAGACAAAGTCACGTTTGGAAATGTAAACGGTGTTCTTCTCTTCTCCATTTATTAAAGCCACACTTTTCTGCGTGTGTGTGCACGCACACTCATGTTGAGAGAAAGAGTGGGAGAGAAAAGGTAATAGAAAGGCTGGCTTATTCAAAAGAGATTGAACAGTACTTGAATTACATTGAATTTTGCTTTTCTCTTTATATACAAATGTATAAACAACTGCAGGGGGAGGAGCAGGGAATGTGGTTTGTGAATTTCTAACGATTTGTGAAATTTACAGACATAGGAAGGTAGGAAGTTCCTTTGCTTTCTAAGAGCTACAGAGCCAGGAGACAGGCACTGTAGCTTTTACCCCTTAATCTTACTTCTAGAGAGTAGGAGATGTTTTGGAGCAGCAAATGCTAGAAATTTACTGCCTAAAGCCAGGAGTGAGACTAAGACTAGAGAGAGATGAATATGACACCATGTGAGACAAATGATAAACACTTGCTGACTCACCCTTATTCTTAGATAGAGGTCAGCAAGCAAAAATTAGCTGTTGCTTCTTCAAAAGCACTTCCCTGCCCCAGTAAGACTAAATGGCTTCCCAAGGGTGGAGGAGATCCTGTTGGGGAGATGGGTGATGTCTTAATGAAGAAAATGAAGAAAGGGGAGATTTCTGCAGCTAGCCAATTTTCCTTAGCTTTTTTTTTTTATTTTAGGAAATGGGACAGAGGGAATGTAAGAAGATGAAAGCTATGGTACAACGAGAAAAGACTGTTGATCATAGATCTGTTTAAAATCACATACATTAGTGATCATGTTAACAAGTCTTCTTGTTTTTGTAATCTTACCTAATTTTTCCATGGACCGTCATTATAAGAAACTGAATTCCACCTTCTGCTAAAATATATATGTATTTTATCTCAGCATCATCCTAAGTATATCTCGATTGCCAAACTCTTTCCTCCACTATCAAATAGTTAACAATATAACAAAATAATATTGTGTGTGCTGGAAACCATTTAACCTTGTAAACACATATCCTAAATATATCGTGTTTGTGAGTCTGTATTTCTATTGAGTGGGTATTTCAAATGAGTAAAGCTTTAAAATATATTATGACAATGGTGTTAAGATTTTTTAATGCATTCATAACTACTCTACCCTAGTACCACAATTTTCTTTATTCTGGTCCTGTGGCTAGTATTTATTCATATATATATTTTGTACCTATTTATAATCAGAACATACAATTTGATATACCACTTTCTCTGTATTGTGACTTAATTGTTACTTTAATGGCAACTTAATATGCTATGGAGTTAACATGCCCATATTTTCTTAGATGCCCTGCTGTGGAATACACAAATAGTTTCTATTATTCACGATTATGAATAATGCTGCAATGACATTTTCCTGATTTTGAATTGTTTGCTTGGGATAATTTGTGAGTGGATTACTAGGTCCAAAGATATGAATATATTTAAGGACTCTAAATATAGGTATGGGGGAGGCAGTGATTCAGTGGGCTCTACATATGTATAATACAACTGAAATATGTGAGTCTATCAATTGTTTTCCCAATAATCTCAGCTGCATTTTATTATTTAAAATTGTATTTAATGTGATCTAGTTAATGCAATAAGAAGGCCACTTCTCATTGTGTATTAAGTAGGTTAGCCTATCAAAAAATTATAATTTCTCTATTTGTAAACTAGTGACAGTGATATTTTTTTCACAAAGCTGTTGAAATGATCAGATGAATTCATCAATGCCTCATATGTTCACACCACAAAGGAAATTATTAATCTTCCTTCCCTCTGTCTGTGGCTCCCTCATTTCGTCCATCAACCCTCCTGCTCCTGACTCCTTCTTCAATGGGTTAAACATTCAAGTTCTTTTTGTACAAATTTCCATAGAACCTGATTTCTCATTCCAGAGCTTACAGGAGCTAATTGTCAGGTTTCTGCAGAGAACCAGTCTCTACCATGCCAGCAAGTGCTGAATTATACCACAAATCACAGAGGTCAAATCTGTCAGACCCCTTGAATTTCTTAAGTGTCCATAAACAACTGGGAAATATACTCAGAATAAAATTGTTCCATAATTTGCTCATTTTAGCATTTTGTGTATAGTTCGATTTCTCTTTATATGACTTGTCCAAGTTTTCTTCCGGGTTGCTCTGAGATATTTTGATTTGTTTATTTGCTTCTTTGCTTTGGTTTTGGGTGATGTTTCTGCTTCATCTGCTCTCTGATGCCAGTGCCCAAGAACAAGCTTACTTCTGTGATAACAAGTGTGGTTTGTCAAGCAACTGCAACACAAGAGCACTGCCGCAAGTTGCGTATCTGGATGGTACTGTCACTTGGACTTTGTCTGTCTTCCATCAAATGTTTGTCCATTTTCTAGGCATTATTGCTCATTGAAAGCCTCTGTAGCAGAAGCTGCCTTTTTAAGCAACCACGCTTCTTTAAAGCTAAAATAATTCCTCATATGTTATAAGGTCTTAAGAAGCCTATAACAGGCATACAGTTTCTCAGTTGGAAAAGCATTGAAAATAAAAGCTTCTATCCTATTTCATGAGGGCAAGGAGATTTGGGGGCTACCACAAGATTTTCCAGTCTCACTCTCATGATGAGAAATTGAACTGAATAAGATGTATTCTAAGCAGTTTCACTTTAGGGATTTAGAAGAGGAAAAGTGGGAGGAGGAGAAAGAAGAAGAAGGAAAAAAATTCCTCTCCAGTCTTTCCAACATCAGCAACTATATTTCTTGTCCCTTGGAGAACATCACAGGCCCTCTTTAGATTTTTTTCTTACATAAACTATGTGTCATAGACAAGGTTTCTCCATTTTTATATTACTAAACCTGCATTTCCCCCATCTCCGTGCTGGCTCTCCCCATTTTCATATGTTACAAATGAGTGCTGGCCTCTCTTTCTCTCTGGATAGATGCACTAATCCAACCTCTGACCACGGTGCAAAGCCCTTTTATCCATACACTCCATCAGCAAAGTTATTAAAGTGCTGATGAAGTCAGAAGCAAAATCCAGGAGGCCTGAGCAAGGCTCGTATGTAACAGTTACACAGAGGGCATCTGAGGATCAGAGCTGAATGTAGACAACCACCAGATTCTCCACGGTTGCTGAACGGTACACAGTCTCCAGTCTTGCCTTCAATATGGCTGCACCAAGAAGTCTTTTTTTAAACATCTCAAAACGCAGGGGCTGAAAACACATGAACTAATCATAATCATTCTACCCCATGCTGGCTTTCCTAAAACTGGAAACAGAAAAGGTGATGGTGGCAGCACTTTGGTTGTGCCGAGTCTGAACTGCAGTGCAATCAGGAAAACATGTCATGAAATAGGATGTCATACCACATGCTACACACACCCCTCTCCCTGCACAGAGAGGGAATAGACTTGTCTACGTGAATCAAATTTTTCCCCAATTATATGAGGTTGTCTTTTAGTTTCTTTTATTATTATTTTGTGTTGAATATAGTTGATTTGCAGTGATTCAGTGTACAGCAGTGATTATGTTTTATTTACATATATATGTGTATATACACATATATATATATATATGAAAATTTTCAGATTCTTTTCCATGATAGGTTATTACAAAGTATTGAGTAAAGTTCCCTGTGCTACACAGTAGGTCCTTGTTTGTCTAATTTATATACTAGTTCATATCTGTTAATTGCAAATTCCCAATTTATCCCTCCCCCTTATTCCTTTTTGGTAGCCATAAGTTTGTTGCCTATGTCTATGAGTCTTATTTCTGTTTTGTAAATAAGTATATTAGTCATGGGCTTTCCTGATGGCTCGGTGGTGAAGAACCTGCCTGCCAGTGCAGGAGAGGCAAGTTTGACCCCTGGGTCAGGAAGATCCCCTGGAGAAGGAAATGACAACCCACTCAAATATTCTTGCCTGGGATATCTCATGGACAGAGGAGCCTACAGTCCATGGGGTCACAAAAGAGTAAGAAACGACTTAGCATCTAAACACCAACAGTCCATGGTGTCACAAAAGAGTAAGCTACACTCCATGGGGTCACAAAAAAGTAAGAAACAACTTAGCATCTAAACACCAACAGTATTACTCAGTCATTAAAAAGAATGAAATAGTGCCACTTGCAGCAATGAGTGGACCCAGAAATTGTCATATTAAGTAAAGTAAGTCAGACAGAGAAAGGCAAATATCATATGGTATCAGTTACATTCAGAATCTAAAAAAGTGAACTTACTTATACAAATCACTTTCTGGTCTTGGGTGGGCCCCTCAACCTTGTGAGTCCAGGATGAGATGACATGTGTACAGGAGTTAGGGAATAGTTTCAAATTGTATACTGTTATTTGGGTGGGTGCTTGTGTCTGTACTGATGGGCTGATTTATGGTTATTTAAATCTGTCAAAGGATGTTCTGCCCCTTCCTTATGCATGTTCTGTTCCCTCACATTATTGTAGACCCGATATAAGGCAGCTTTCAGAACATGCCATTCTCCCTCACAGCTTCCTGTGTTTGAACATGCTACCCCCCACCTCGCCTCCATCTCCCTTTGTCTGACTGTTCCTCTCCTACTCACCATTCAAGGCTTAGCTTACCAACCCTCTGCTTTATGTCACACCCATGGGTCCTGTCTGCACCGTGAACACAATGACTTCATTGTCAGGGTTGCTGTGGTCCAAGTGTGGCCTTTCCTACTTGAGTGGACTTGGGTTTTTGAGGGCAGGACCAAATCTTATTCATTTTCTCAACCCGATATCTGGTTCTTGTTATTTACTCAGTAAATATTGATCAGAATGATGAGTGAATGTCAGATACTCACCACCATGAAAGAAATTGTACTAGTCAGGTTCTTGATTCTTCACTAATTTGCTGTGAAACTTGTGAAAGAAACAACACTCAAGCTTGTGTGTGATATAAATACAGGCGCCCATGTGCACATTTTAATGGGGACGCTTATAAAGTACTCCTAATTATTGAAAGTTTCAAACCGAGAACATGTGAACATATCTACGAGATGTGTCACTTGTGGAGAAGTACGTCACACAAATCATTGCCCCAGTAACTGCTTTAGATCACTCCTGTGGCAGGATGCTAACAGGTATTGTGGGATGGAAAGGTTTCTTGATGAAATTCACTTGGGGAAACAGTGGAATAAATCTCCATTTATGAAACCTGTGATTTCATTAAAATGCCATCTCACAATTCAGTGGTCCCAAGTTTCCTGCTGCTTCTTTTATCTTGTTTTAGATTTGTTTACTCCTCCTTTCTCTGGTTTTCAGCTTTCATGGTGACATGGCATCTGGTTTCTTTCTACAAGGAAAATTCAGCACGCAGCACAGTCTTTGATACATTGGATTGGTTTGAGGATCCTACCTGGAATAGGTATGTAAGACTTCCAGTGTTTGCTTTCTCATCCTTTGAATACCCATGGATGTTATATCCATTTCTGCTTTTCTTGTTGTTGATTAAGAGTGGAATTTGTTGTGAAGAGTAAAGTTCATGTGTTAGAGGTGATCTTTGTCTTTTCTGCTTAGAGCATGTGTTTATAATATGACCTACAAGACTCCCCAACACCCTTCATTTCCTTTGTTGTGTGATTAATACAAATTAAGAATACATTCATGCCAGTAGAGAATGGAAATTCCATGCTCAGATGGCTCTGAAAATAATGGAATTTAATATATAAATCTTTTGAACTCAAGTATATGAAAAATGACAGACCCCTGATATGTTTATAAATATAGTATCCAAAAGTCTAACATCTAACAGAAAGTTGTAACTTTTTTTTCCAAAATAGTTCAGTCTTAGACAAACCTAAGTACCAAATTTTAAACTAAATGACTGCACATGGGAATTAATTAATGATTATTTGATCCTCTTAGTTTTTCCGACAAGTATTCCTATGGTGTAAAATGACATAAATATGACACAGAGGCAAAAAATACAGTATTTGGAGGTGTTTTTGTTTTATGAGTTATCTTGAAGGGGATATTCTGAAATTAGATTCTCATGGGATATAAGCCGTGTAGCTCCTGATTTAATTCAATTCAGACTACTTTGATGAGTGTTCTGTGTGTGCAGGGGGCGGGGAGTGGTATGTTAGCTCTAAGAGATACTTGATTATAAGATTCATTGCTTTGTTGTATTCAATTTTCAAAATACTTTTGGGACTATTGTAGACTTTTTGAAATTTTGGTTTGTATTTAGAAAAGCATCCAGCCTATATAAATTGTATTTTCAGAAGTAAAGCTGCCCTCCCCAATCCTCCTTCCCAAAATGTCTGCTGAAAGCCACATTTGGGAAGTAGCAAAGCCTTGAGACTTAATCAGATATAACCTATGACCTTGGGGAAAAAATGTTATGCTGTACTCCTTAACCCATGACCTTGAAAAAAAATGTTTTGCTTCCTTAGAGGGAGGGAGGAAGAGAGGTAAGGAGGGAGAAAATAAATTCACAGTTGCCATGTGCCAAATACTCTAGGTCACCTTTATTCTTAATAAGGTATCAAGTAATTAATGGACATGTTTCCCTGAGTCTCTAGAGAATTTATCTTCTACATTCTCTGAAACTCTTAAATCTATAATTGAGTTTAACCTTCCTGATTTAAGGCAGAGGTTGCAATTAGTCACCTGCGTGTTTCAGCTCTCTTAGGTTGTTTATTGTATAGGTTTCTTTTTATTTTTTGCTTAACACAAAATGAATATATCAATACATGTGTTTTTAAAAATGCCAAGTCAAAAAATCAGAAGAGTTCACATAAAAATCTGGGCTTCCCATATTCTATCTCTGGAAATGAATTAAATTAGTTGCCTGTGCCCAAATTCTAGCTGTCATACAAATTACCTCCCTCATCTTAACCTCTCCACATCTAACCCATCAAGTCCTCCAAAGCTTTGCTGTGACCACCCACCCAGTGGTTCTCAGCCTCAGTGTGAAAAGACAATTTCCTGGGTGCTCAGGCTGTATCCAGAAAATTAAGCCAATAATTCTGAGTGTAGAGCTGGGCTTCAAAATTGTAGAAAGTTCTTCAGATGATTCTTATATGCAACCAAGGTTTAGAACCACTGCCCTAACATCTCCCTCTGTCCCTATATGGCAATGGCCATGGCCCGAGTCCAGTCATACTCACCACTTTCTGGTCTTAACAGTTTTGTACCATCATCGCTAAATCTCCTCCTCGTTTCTGTTCTCGTCTTTGTTCAGTTCCATCCTCACCAACAACCAGAGTCACTGTTTCAGAATTGAATACCTAGTTAACGCATGCTTGAGCCTCTTCAATAATAATAACAATAATGATAACAGCTGATGACGATCATTGATACCTTGGTTGAATGAAGAATCTGAGTTGAGGCTTTGTTGAAGGATTAAGTCATTGGAGCATTAAATATCAGAAGCAAATGGGGGAGGCCCACATGAGGCCTATTGCCTAATCTGACAGTATTTTCTGCCTGCCTACTCCTACAGGCAGTGACCCATGAGCCAAAAGCATCCCTGACTTCTACAAATTGCCACCCAGTCAGTGTCCTGATGTCACACTGCTGTCAGAAGCAAAGGGAGGTTATAGCCTGGAAGTGACATTATTATAAGATTAATGTTAGTGCACAGCCATCAGTGTTTATTAAATGTCACTTCTTCCTAGTTGCATGATCCACCCAGCAAAGTAAGCTGATGCTAGTAAATTTTTAGGTGGACTAACTGAACTAGGCGTGTGTGTTTGTCAGGGTTAGTAGTTATACATGGAATCATCTCTCTTGACGCTCTGACACACAGTTCCTCCTTGTCACCAACAAATAACATAAATCCAGTTATTTATTTGAGCTGCAGTGGAGACTTTTCTTTTTCAAAATGACTGTGTAGAGGTGGTGTGGGCCATAGAGGTAGTTACTGGAGACTTTCCTTTAGACTCCACCCACCCCATAACCAGAGATAATATGCTTCCAACTGCAAGGGAAGAAGATAAGGTGGCATCAGAAACTTTTCATAAAAGACACCTTCTGACATATAGTGATGTTATTTTATTGAGAGTTTAAAAATAAATCAGTAAATGCAAACTGCTTTGAAGCTGAGTGGAACTTGTGTCCAGGTCAATACCCCTTGTGCACACTGTAATCAAGTTTTATTTCATACAGGAGACAATTATTTTCTTCAATATAAAACCATCAGTGCTTCACTACTGACACTATAAAAAGTTCAAGGAGTTGTGTTAAGACAAAAATGTGCCTATGACATTCAGGTAATGGAGACCAATAAAGATGTTATAGCCTGAGGTGTTGAATTAATGCCTGAGACACAGCTATCCACTTTACCTTAGGGTCCTAGCTTACCCAAAGTATATGCCTGGGCAGAGCTGTCTTACATCTAAAGAAACAATTGACATTTTCATTTCTTTCCTAAATGTTTAGTTTGGAGGACAAGTGGAAAACAAAATACAGAGAGAGGCACAAGCACATACTCATTGAGCATCCCTAGAGTTAAATTCCTCTGTCCACAGAATTCTCCAGGCAAGAATACTGGAGTGGGTAACCATTCCCTTCTCCAGGGGATCTTCCTGACCTAGGGACTGAACCCAGGCCTCCTGCATTGCAGGGAGGTTCTTTACTGTCTGAGCCATCAGGGAAGCCCCAAATACAGGATAGTGCTTGTTAATGAGATGCCTTTGTTTTTCCTTTGAAAATCAAGATGAACTGGCCATGTGTATAATTTTTCTTTGTGGTGAGTAGGTTTGTAATGAGGCCACAGATTCTTTTCATGCCCTTTTAGAAATCACTTGAAAGGATTCAGGCAGTGATGACCATTAGGTTTTAAGGTTTTACGTTAGGACATGCAAAGCTTGTCCAATAAGATAAATCCATTTTTCTAAATTCTTTGAATCACTGAGTGCCTGGGATATGGACAGAGGAAGATTAAAATCTATCTTATTGTCACCACATGAAGCAGCTATCGAGAAGAAAATTAATAGTGTCTGAAATGAACCCTTGGTTAAGCATAGCTCATGTTGTATTTCTACTATTATTTCTCACTTGCTATTAATTCACTTTAATCAGAGAAGTTCCCTAAACTAATTAGGATTCATTTTAAAAAATCTAAAGTAAAAGGTAAATGTATCCTATATTTATTTTAAGGCAGGAACAATATGGATGCTGAATTGATTGTGAAGATATGTATTATGTTATATGTATACATAAACTGGCTTCAAAAAAATGCATGTTTGTCATAGATATTTACTATTATATCAGCCTTTTTCTTACTCTATCATTCCTCTTGCACTTTGTGTTGACTTTTGAGAATGAACATTTTGGAACAAAAGATATATTCTTCCAGGATCCTGCATGCTTGAACCATATTAGACTTTAGTAAATGTTTGTGAAATGAACGATGAATAATGCAAATGTGTTTTAATTTTAGATACAAGCAGATGAAATTGTACTGAAGCTAGAAACTGACTTACCCAGTGAACTAGATATATAAAATAATGACTAATAAAAATGGTAATTCATCAGAGCTGATATTATATCTGGTATGCTCTGTGGAAGCAGAGAGAGATGGGCATCACTTTTAAAGGATTTGGACAAAGTCAAAGGGCCAGCAAATCTAATATTTTGGTGAGCAGCTCATCCTGATTTCGTTAAGGCATGGCTGTTCACTTCCCTTTCTCCTTCACTGAAGTTTTCATCTTTAAAATCTTTTTTAACTGCCACGTTAAGAGGATGTTCTAGTCTAAAGACTCTTGGTTCAGGTACCTTATCTTTAAAAACTTTGCTAGGGGCATGTGGGACATTAAGAGTAAAATACTACAGTATCTCGATAAATACTAGTCTAGTACAGAAACAGCTGCACTTATAACTGAACAGAGTCTAATGTTGTCTGATCATGCAATATGCTGCCCAAGTAAACTCTCTAGGAAGTGCTTGAATTATTCCTATGCCTCCATCTACTTATCTATTCAATCTTTGACTTTTCTTGGCAAAGCTCAAACCCAATTAAAGTCCATATGCTTTACATTGCTTCACTTTTGCATTTTAGAAACTGATTAGATAGTCCAAATGAACGTGATGATCATATTAACCAATAGTAATATAAGCCCTTCATACATAAAATTATTTTTCTCAGAAGGATATGAAATTTCACTTTGAAATTGTTTTCTTAGTATCACAACATACTGTGCCTCAAGGATAAGTAATTTCATATATTTAGGATCCTTCAATTATATTCCCATATTGGAGAGATACTTACATTATTTTACTTTATCTGAATATTGATAATATGATCAGTGATAACTTTGATTATAAGTATTCTTAAATTAGAAACATCCCCATATTCAACTTAGCCACTTTAATGTTCAAACATGTCTTTCTTTATATTATTAGTTTTTTTCCTTTGAACATTTTTATTCTCCACTATTCACTTTTTTGTGATTAATGTGATTAATGTATCTGTACTCTGCTTTTTTATACATTAAACTATTTTAGATAGATTATAAAAAGATGAATGAAATAGAAAATTAAGGCAGAATAATTATCAATGAAATAGAAAATTAAGAAATAACAAATATAAATAAAACTGCAGAATCAAGAGAAATAAATATCAATCACAACTAGGCAGACCAACAGTTGCTGTGATGATCATCAGACTTGATTCTAGGTTTCCTGGGGGCTAAAGCCAAATTTTGTTGAACAATTCTCTTATCTGAAAATAGATATATTTGCCTAACATTAAAATACTCATTGTGTAAATAGAGAAATTGCATACCTGAGAAGAATGGAAGGGAAAAGATTACTTATCAAACTATGGGACCATTGGACTCATATTTGAGGATCATCAATGTAGGAATGAGATACAGCTGTCCTGAACTTTGTGTATTTATCATCAGCCTCTTTTTATTTAGCTCAGAGGTTAAAGCATCTGCCTGCAATGTGGGAGATCCAGGTTCGATCCCTGGGTTGGGAAGATCCCCTGGAGAAGGAAATGGTAACCCACTCCAGTATTCTTGCCTGGAGAATCCCATGGACAGAGGAGCCTGGTGGGCTACAGTCCACGGGGTCACAAAGAGTCGGACACGACTGAGTGACTTCACTTTCACTTTTCTTTTTATTTATATTTATGGTTGTGCTTCACAGACGACTGAAACAAAACCACTGAAGTCTGAATTTATATGGTGAATTCCATTGGCCTTTGAACCTCAGCATGCTCAGAGATCTTGATTTTGTTTTTTGTTCTTTACCACTCTCAACACTAAATTTTAAATGCTGTTTTATGAAATCAAGTAGAAGCTATAGTTGCAAAATTGTTGACTAGGGTCTCATAAAAGTTGAGAAGATTTTATTGATTTAACTTTTGGTCGTTTTTTCCTTTGGCATAAAATTATGTGTTTGCCTTCACTGTTTTTATTTATGATATTAGCTACTACTTTATAGGTGTATCTTTAATTTCTTACTCTTCGAGCTTTTGGGGAAAAAATAAGTCTATATTTTCTCTGAGACCACTGAACTAAGAGAATAAGTGTGTCAGTCACTTGGTCGTGTCTGACTCTCTTGTGACCCCATGGACTGTAGCCCACCAGGCTTCTCTGTCCATGGAATACTCCAGGCAAGAATGCAGGAATGGGTTGCCATTTAAGAGCTGCTTATTTTCTGAGAGAGCAACTTTGTGGATTCATGGCACAAGCTTTATATCGTCCTTTTCTTAAAATCTACCCCATTTTAAATCTTCTATCAAATCCTTTGCAATATAAAAATTGTTGTGATTAATCTTCTAAAAGCATGGCACACAATTTAATTATTTTAAAAAGAAGAAGGAGTCATATTTTGCAAGTTAAGAATGCCTAGTACCATGAATTCTGGCCTTAAAAGACTGAAGACATTTTCAGTTTGAAAAACCAGCAGATACAGATCTATTTTAAAATGTCATTTAAAAAATAAAGCTCTATCTTCCTGGCAAATGACTTATATAATTATATTAACATATAGCTAATTTCCAAATACTGCATTATAAACTATACATAGTAGTAAAAAAAAAAAAACAATGATGGCAAATAGAACCAAGTAATGAGTGGCCAAAATCTCAACTTATGTTATACTTCCATGAGTTACTTATGACTTTGAGGGTATTCTGAATTAACTTCTGGTTGTAATACATTTAGTTCCTATTCAGAAAAAAAAAAAAAAAAGNCCTGGTGGGCTACAGTCCACGGGGTCACAAAGAGTCGGACACGACTGAGTGACTTCACTTTCACTTTTCTTTTTATTTATATTTATGGTTGTGCTTCACAGACGACTGAAACAAAACCACTGAAGTCTGAATTTATATGGTGAATTCCATTGGCCTTTGAACCTCAGCATGCTCAGAGATCTTGATTTTGTTTTTTGTTCTTTACCACTCTCAACACTAAATTTTAAATGCTGTTTTATGAAATCAAGTAGAAGCTATAGTTGCAAAATTGTTGACTAGGGTCTCATAAAAGTTGAGAAGATTTTATTGATTTAACTTTTGGTAGTTTTTTCCTTTGGCATAAAATTATGTGTTTGCCTTCACTGTTTTTATTTATGATATTAGCTACTACTTTATAGGTGTATCTTTAATTTCTTACTCTTCGAGCTTTTGGGGAAAAAATAAGTCTATATTTTCTCTGAGACCACTGAACTAAGAGAATAAATGTGTCAGTCACTCGGTCGTGTCTGACTCTCTTGTGACCCCATGGACTGTAGCCCACCAGGCTTCTCTGTCCATGGAATACTCCAGGCAAGAATGCAGGAATGGGTTGCCATTTAAGAGCTGCTTATTTTCTGAGAGAGCAACTTTGTGGATTCATGGCACAAGCTTTATATCGTCCTTTTCTTAAAATCTACCCCATTTTAAATCTTCTATCAAATCCTTTGCAATATAAAAATTGTTGTGATTAATCTTCTAAAAGCATGGCACACAATTTAATTATTTTAAAAAGAAGAAGGAGTCATATTTTGCAAGTTAAGAATGCCTAGTACCATGAATTCTGGCCTTAAAAGACTGAAGACATTTTCAGTTTGAAAAACCAGCAGATACAGATCTATTTTAAAATGTCATTTAAAAAATAAAGCTCTATCTTCCTGGCAAATGACTTATATAATTATATTAACATATAGCTAATTTCCAAATACTGCATTATAAACTATACATAGTAGTAAAAAAAAAAAAACAATGATGGCAAATAGAACCAAGTAATGAGTGGCCAAAATCTCAACTTATGTTATACTTCCATGAGTTACTTATGACTTTGAGGGTATTCTGAATTAACTTCTGGTTGTAATACATTTAGTTCCTATTCAGAAAAAAAAAAAAAAAAAAAGATTTAAAAAAATTTGAGAGCCTGTCTCAGAGTTGTGAACAAAACGTGATCCTGGTGGTGGTGAAAGCTATCTTTCTGGGACATTTTTCAACTAACAAAAACTGTTTCAAACTAATCTGAGTATCTGTACACTGCAAAGCAACTGACACAGTTGAGTCTCTCCTTTAATCTGCTGGCCCATCTCACATTTTACAAGGCACTGTCATGGGCCAGTCCCTCTTTGAGTCCCCTAACACATATCATCTCTTCAGAATATATTATCTAATCTTCAAAGTTGCCCTGTGAGATAAGTAAAAGCCTTTCTTTACATATAACAAAGAAAAATGTGTTAGAGAAAAATAATGTCATGAATCATTCCTATCTGCTTACTAATAGGAAGGGTAAACTGTGATACCAGAACTTTTTCTTACTTAAAGCATAATCCTTTTCCTCCTAACCAGTGCTTCTCAATGATTTTGAGAATGATTTTGTTCCCTAGGAGGATATTGGGCAATGTCTGAAACCGTGTTTGTTGCTCATAACAGAGGAGGAAACTCAACTGGTTTCACAACTGAGGTTCTATGAAAGGTCATATAGACTACTCTCTTCCATGGCTCCTGTATATATTCTGCACTCCACTGTTTGTTTCCTAAAATTATACAGGAAATTGCTTGCATCTACTCATCATTCTGCCTGGAGTACACTGAACCCCCTTTCCTGCCAAATGTGTATTCATTTTCAAGATCCAAATGAAATCTCCATGGTTCACTGATGCCTTTCCCCATACCCTGCTCATCTTCTCCCCAGGCAAAGTTCACCACGTTCTTCCCCCAACCCCTGCTAGCTTCATGGTTACCCAGCACTTATAGCTCTGTATTGCAACTTATTGATTTTCTTGATTGTTTTCCCCTAAGACTGAATTCCTTGAGTACTGGCACCAACATCATATTCATCATAGTATTTCCTAATGGCAGTACAAAGAGTCACTAAACAAATGCTTTATTGTATGTTGAATAAATACTAAGTGATCCATGAATCCCTCCTGATTTATCATTTCCTAGCAGCTAGGGAAATGATGCAATAAATTAATTTGCCCAGTATTCCGGAGCATCCAAAAAGATTAGGAATGAGTTTCATTAACTTGAGCTTTCACACTCTCACCCTTTTCAGTTAGGAAAAAGTCCAAATAGAGAAAAATGTAGCGTTTCAGAAGGTGACTTCAAAAACTTTAATACTTTTAAAAGATGTAGTGTCATTCACATTCCATTTTACTTATTAATATAGGGACTTGGAAAATTTTAAGGTATTAAGAAAAAAGCTATCAGTTCAGTTCACTTCAGTTGCTCAGTTGTGTCCGTCTCTTTGCGACCCCATGAATCACAGCACGCCAGGCCTCCCTGTCCATCACCAACTCCCAGAGTTCACTCAGACTCACGTCCATTAAGTCAGTGGTGCCATTCAGCCATCTCATCCTCTGTCGTCCCCTTCTCCTCCTGCCCCCAAACCCTCCCATCATTAGAGTTTTTTCCAATGAGTTAGCTCTTCACATGAGGTGGCCAAAATATTGGAGTTTCAGCTTTAGCATCATTCCTTCCAAAGAAATCCCAGGGCTGATCTCCTTCAGAATGGACTGGTTGGAATCACTTAAGGTCAAATATTGTCCATTCATTAAATAAATTTGTATTGCTTGCCTAATATGTGCTGGGTTACCTAGAACATTATTTTGGATTTTTTTTTTTACTAATACTGTATTTTAATAATTATAGTAATTTGGAGGAAAATTAATGAGTTGTGAGATGTGTTTTCTAATGCCCTAGAATAAATAATTGGTTTGCTTTTGCTAAGAAAGTATCTACATATTTTATATTTGATCTCTGACTCTATTTGTTAATAATTTTTTAATGGAAGCTAATGTTAGCTGTGTACCCCTGATACTGCATTCAGAGGTTATTCATCAGTATTGTTATGTGAGGGAATGTTCCAGAACAATAACATCATGTGGCACTGTCAGAACATCATCTTTATGAGTAAATTAGAACATATTGACACTTATAATATATATACTTTAAAAAACATTTCACTACATAGTTAAATCCATTCTAAGTTTCAAACTGTTTAGTATGGAACAGGAAACAAATCTGTGGTCTTCATATCACAAAGTTATAAAAACCTGTCTTTAGTAATGTAAATGTGACCTCTTTTAATCAGTTGCACTCAAGAAATATAAATACATGCATGCTAAATCACTTCAGTCGTGTTTGACTCTTTGTGACTCTGTGGACCATAGCACGCCAGGCTCCCCTGTCCATGGGATTCTCCAGGGAAGAATACTGGAGTGGGTTGCCATGCCCTCCTCCAGGGGATCTTTTCAACCCTGGGATCAGACTCGCATCTCCTAATGTCTCCTGCATTGGCAGATGGGTTCTTTACTACTAGCGCCACCTTATATTCTTACCACCATCAGATACCAC
This sequence comes from Oreotragus oreotragus, assembly GCA_006410675.1. Lineage (NCBI taxonomy): Eukaryota > Metazoa > Chordata > Mammalia > Artiodactyla > Bovidae > Oreotragus > Oreotragus oreotragus. The sequence goes on along the minus strand of SJYX01010451.1, from coordinate 167,187 downwards.
TGTTAGTGCATCATGCCATACTTAGTACTTTACAGTAATCCATAAATTCTCTGCTTCTAAGTGGCTGCCAGTCTGGGAAAAAAAAGTTTTTATACCTTCTTTTACTTTAAAAAATATATACATTGCAATGCTTTTTCACAGAGCTATTTGCAGAAGGGACTAGTATAACTGGTAAGTAATAATGTATATAATTAGTATATAACTCTCTGTGTGTCTATCAGTCAGTCAGTTCAATCGCTCAGTAGTGTCCGACTCTTTGCGACCCCATGAATTGCAGCACGCCAGGCCTCCCTGTCCATCACCATCTCCCGGAGTTCACTCAGACTCATGTCCATCGAGTCCATGATGCCATCCAGCCATCTCATCCTCAGTCGTCCCCTTCTCCTCCTGCCCCCAATCCCTCCCAGCATCAGAGTCTTTTCCAATGAGTCAACTCTTCGCATGAGGTGGCCAAAGTACTGGAGTTTCAGCTTTAGCATCATTCCTTCCAAAGAAATCCCAGGGTTGATCTCCTTCAGAATGGACTGGTTGGATCTCCTTGCAGTCCAAGGGACTCTCAAGAGTCTTCTCCAACACCACAGTTCAAAAGCATCGATTCTTCGGCGCTCAGCTTTCTTCACAGTCCAACTTTCACATCCATACATGACCACAGGAAAAACCATAGCCTTGACTAGGCGGACCTTAGTCGGCAAAGTAATGTCTCTGCTTTTGAATATACTATCCAGGTTGGTCATAACTTTTCTTCCAAGGAGTAAGCGTCTTTTAATTTCATGGCTGCAGTCACCATCTGCAGTGATTTTGGAGCCCAAAAAAATAAAGTCTGACACTGTTTCCACTGTTTCCCCATCTATTTCCCATGAAGTGATGGGACCGGATGCCATGATCTTCGTTTTCTGAATGTTGAGCTTTAAGCCAACTTTTTCGCTCTCCTCCTTCACTTTCATCAAGAGGCTTTTTAGCTCCTCCTCACTTTCTGCCATAAGGGTGGTGTCATCAGCATATCTGAGGTTATTGATATTTCTCCCGGCAATCTTGATTCCAGCTTGTGTTTCTTCCAGTCCAGCGTTTCTCATGATGTACTCTGCATATAAGTTAAATAAGCAGGGAGACAATATACAGCCTTGACGTACTCCTTTTCCTATTTGGAACCAGTCTGTTGTTCCATGTCCAGTTCTAACTGTTGCTTCCTGACCTGCATACAGATTTCTCAAGAGGCAGGTTAGGTGGTCTGGTATTCCCATCTCTTTCAGAATTTTCCACAGTTTATTGTGATCCACACAGTCAAAGGCTTTGGCATAGTCAATAAAGCAGAAATAGATGTTTTTCTGGAACTCTCTTGCTTTTTCCATGATCCAGCGGATGTTGGCAATTTGATCTCTGGTTCCTCTGCCTGTTCTAAAACCAGCTTGAACATCAGGGAGTTCACGGTTCACATATTGCTGAAGCCTGGCTTGGAGAATTTTGAGCATTACTTTACTAGCGTGTGAGATGAGTGCAATTGTGCGGTAGTTTGAGCATTCTTTGGCATTGCCTTTCTTTGGAATTGGAATGAAAACTGACCTTTTCCAGTCCTGTGGCCACTGCTGAGTTTTCCAAATTTGCTGGCATATTGAGTGCAGCACTTTCACAGCATCATCTTCCAGGATTTGAAACAGCTCAACGGGAATTCCATCACCTCCACTAGCTTTGTTCTTAGTGATGCTTTCTAAGGCCCACTTGACTTCACATTCCAAGATGTCTGGCTCTAGATTAGTGATCACATCCTCATGATTATCTGGGTCGTGAAGATCTTTTCTGTACAGTTCTTCTGTGTATTCTTGCCACCTCTTCTTAATATCTTCTGCTTCTGTTAGGTCCATACCATTTCTATCCTTTATCGAGCCCATCTTTGCATGAAATGTTCCCTTGGTATCTCCAATTCTCTTGAAGAGATCTCTAGTCTTTCCCATTCTGTTGTTTTCCTCTATCTCTTTGCATTGATTGCTGAAGAAGGCTTTCTTATCTCTTCTTGCTATTCTTTGGAACTCTGCATTCAGATGCTTATATCTTTTCTTTTCTCCTTTGCTTTTCGCCTCTCTTCTTTTCAGTGCTATTTGTAAGGCTTCTCCAGACAGCCATTTTGCTTTTTTGCATTTCTTTTCCATGGGGATGGTCTTGATCCCTGTCTCCTGTACAATGTCACGAACCTCATTCCATAGTTCATCAGGAACTCTGTCTATCAGATCTAGGCCCTTAAATCTATTTCTCACTTCCACTGTATAATCATAAGGGATTTGATTTAGGTCATACCTGAATGGTCTAGCGGTTTTCCCTACTTTCTTCAATTTAAGTCTGAATTTGGAAATAAGGAGTTCATGATCTGAGCCACAGTCAGCTCCTGGTCTTGTTTTTGTTGACTGTATAGAGCTTCTCCATCTTTGGCTGCAAAGAATATAATCAATCTGATTTCGGTGTTGACCATCTGGTGATGTCCATGTGTAGAGTCTTCTCTTGTGTTGCTGGAAGAGGGTGTTTGCTATGACCAGTGCATTTTCTTGGCAAAACTCTATTAGTCTTTGCCCTGCTTCATTCCGCATTCCAAGGCCAAATTTGCCTGTTACTCCAGGTGTTTCTTGACTTCCTACTTTAGCATTCCAGTCCCCTATAATGAAAAGGACATCTTTTTTGGGTGTTAGTTCTACAAGGTCTTGTAGGTCTTCATAAAACCGTTCAACTTCAGCTTCTTCAGCATTACTGGTTGGGGCATAGACTTGGATAACTGTGATATTGAATGGTTTGCCTTGGAAACGAACAGAGATCATTCTGTCGTTTTTGAGATTGCATCCAAGTACTGCATTTCGGACTCTTTTGTTGACCATGATGGCTACTCCATTTCTTCTGAGGGATTCCTGCCCGCAGTAGTAGATATAATGGTCATCTGAGTTAAATTCACCCATTCCAGTCCATTTTAGTTCGCTGATTCCTAGAATGTCGACGTTCACCCTTGCCATCTCTTGTTTGACCACTTCCAATTTGCCTTGATTCATGGACCTGACATTCCAGGTTCCTATGCAATATTGTTCTTTACAGCATTGGATCTTGCTTCTATCACCAGTCCCATGCACATCTGGGTATTGTTTTTGCTTTGGCTCCATCCCTTTATTCTTTCTAGAGTTATTTCTCCACTGATCTCCAGTAGCATATTGGGCACCTAACGACCTGGGGAGATTCTCTTTTGATATCCTATCATTTTGCCTTTTCATACTGTTCATGGGGTTCTCAAGGCAAGAATACTGAAGTGGCTTGCCATTCCCTTCTCCAGTGGACCACGTTCTGTCAGACCTCTCCACCATGACCCGCCCGCCTTGGATTGCCCTGCAGGCATGGCTTGGTTTCATTGAGTTAGACAAGGCCCTGGTCCTAGTGTGATTAGATTGACTAGTTTTCTGCCAATATGGTTTCAGTGAGTCTGCCCTCTGATGCCCTCCTGCAACACCTACCATCTTACTTGGGTTTCTCTTACCCTGGGCGTGGGTTGTCTCTTCACGGCAGCTCCAGCAAGGCACAGCCACTGCTCCTTACCTTGGACGGGGTTATCTCCTTCCCGCCGCAGTTCCTGACTTTCAACATGGGACAGCTCCTCTAGGCCCTCCTGCGCCTGCGCAGCCCCTGCTCCTCGGGTTGCTCCTCCCGGCCTGCGGCCATGGCCTCGGGCGTGGGTGGCTTCTCCCAGCTGCCGCTCCTGGCCTCGGGCTCTGTATGTGTATTTCCCATTAACTCAAACATATTGTCTTGGGTTTTTCCCTCAAATATTTTACCATATAAAGATCCAAAGACCTTTTATTCAATTTTATTGAAACTCCATTCTCAGGACAATATTAAATGTTTTATTTGCTGCCTATTTGAATTCTAAGATTATCCTTTAAGACTTATAGCATTCTATGTTGGTGTATCTATGGTTTAGCAGTACTTCCACATAGTAAATAGTACAGTTGATGTAAGCATCAGTTATGCACTCAGCAGCTCTGGATTCAAGACCTGGATTAAAACCTACAAATTGTGTTTCCCTGTCTCTTGACTTATCTTAGCTTCTGCTTTCCCATTCATTCTGCCAATAAGGGTCATCAGGCCCACTTTATGAATAGACTCTGTTTAAAGGATTCAGTGAGATATAAGAGGAATGCCTGGGTATGGTAAGAGTTTGGAGAATGGTGATTTTAGTTCAGACCTCACCAAGGCCCTTACTGCTGCTACTGCTAAGTCACTTCAGTCATGTCCAGCTCAGTGCGACCCCATAGATGGCAGCCCACCAGGCTCCCCCGTCCCTGGGATTCTCCAGGCAAGAATACTGGAGTGGGTTGCCATTTCCTTCTCCGAAGCATGAAAGTGAAAAGTGAAAGTGAAATCACTCAGTCGTGTCAGACTCTTAGCGACCCCATGGACTGCAGCCTACCAGGCTCCACCATCCATGGGATTTTCCAGGCAAGAGTACTGGAGTGGGGTGCCATTGCCTTCTCTGACCAAGGCCCTTACTGGTTCAAATTTACATCAAAGAGAGGGACATAAAATGGAAAAATGAAAAAAAGTGATGTCCCCAGAAACTGTGAAATGTCTAACTCCAGGTCACACAGTTTGATATGACAGAGTGAGGGCTCTTCACCTACAGGCCAACAGGAGACCTGACTCATCTTTAATGACCAAAGCCCTTACTGGTTCAAATTTACATCAAAGAGAGGGACATAAAATGGAAAAATGAAAAAAAGTGATGTCCCCAGAAACTGTGAAATGTCTAACTCCAGGTCACACAGTTTGATATGACAGAGTGAGGGCTCTTCACCTACAGGCCAACAGGAGACCTGACTCATCTTTACATACTCCACATTCTGACACATAGGAGGCATTCCAGAAACAATGAGTATGTGAGATTTAAGAATTCCTGCGGAGAACTAAAGTCATAGATGAGTGCATGGAGAGTGAGCTACACTCGTGCACCACATGATAGTCTTTTTGCTGAGGCTGTGTTGTTTACACAACCCATGAGCAAGAATCTTATAATATTTGTTTTTATGCTGCCAATACTTAAGAGGGGGCCTCGAGTGGACACCTAATACATCTTTGTTTAATTACTGAATAAGTAAATAGATGAACTCAAAAAGCTGAGAATTAATTTTTAATTTATATGTTTTTAATTTTTAAAAGCTGTTATTTTTCTTATTTTCCACCACAATTTGGAAAGAGGGTGTGTCTTTCAGTGTGTTTTGTCTTAGGGGTCTGCCTTACTGTAGTCTTTTCTACATTCAGTTTAAAATTCTGCAGTTACTTTAAGTCTTCTCTTAGTTTTTTTTTTTTTAATCAACAAGTGATCTTTGTTTTCTCAATATTTAAAAAGTATTAATCCCTTTTCATAAGACTCTTTCACTAAAATAATATAAAACTACTCATGTGTGCTAAATTAATAGAAAGTCATGACTTGTAGATATTTATTGGTTTTGATTTATACATGGTATAGAACTAAAATTCAGGTAGCAAAGTATTGATGGTATTCTGAGGGATTTGTGTTACAAGGTGAAAAAGGAAATGATACTCACTGAGCATAATAAGTTGCAATAACACAGATACCTCTAAAGTCATTTAAGTCATTGTGTGTTCTTAGGACAGTTAATCTTGCCCCAAAATCTTATTTACTCTCATGTTTTTGACAGTTAAAGACCCTATGACTGTGGCCCCACTATTATGTTAAATTCACCATTGATTAAGTCATAATTAAAAATTTAGTTTGAAGAATAAAGGCTGAAGATATACTTAGATGATATTTTTCTATTTGTTTCAAAATAATGTAGACCTCACCAGGTCTACATGGGAGTTTTTAATAACAATTAGAATAAAAATGTGATTTGTTTGAATGTCACTAATTTGCCTTGTTGAAAAATAAAAAATGAGATTTTCTCAGTATCCCCCCCACCCCCCAGGGAGGATTCTGTATTGAAGTGTCATAAATTTTAGTCACAAGAGGAATGATGAGTAATAAAATATTTATAGAGCCAATTGTTACCTTGACTTTGAGCACTTCTTTAGTACCAAGAGATTAGCATTCAAGTTTAGGTTAAGTAAACATTTGTATAAAATAGTGATAAGAACATGAATAAAAATGTAAATATCTCTGGTTAGAGTGGTTTCAGTTAGTGGAAAAAAAATTATGAAATAGCAGCACCCATGAATTAGACTTTTGAAAATTCTACATTGAAAAAACAGAAACTTGGGACTTCCCTGGCAGTCCAGTGGTTAAGACTCTGCCCTTCCAATGCAATGGGCTTGGGTTTGATCCCTGGTCAGAGGACTAAGATCGTGCTGCCAAAGAGAGAAAAAAAAATTTTGAGAGAAAATAGAAAGGGTATAACAATCAAACAAAAAAAACTCAACTAACTCTGCAAACATAGAGAAATTATTTTGTATTTGGAATTTCTTGCACTTCGCCAAGGACTTTCCTGACAGCTTAGTCAGTAAAGAACCTACCAGCAATGCAGGACACCTGGGTTCAATTCCTGGGTCGGGAAGATCCGCTGGTGAAGGGATAGATTACCCACTCCAGTATTCTTGGACTTTCCTTGTGGCTCAGCTGGTAAAGAATCCGCCTGCAACGCAAGTGACCTGGGTTCGAGCCCTGGGTTGGGAAGATAACCCTGGAAAAGGGAAAGGTGACCCACTCCAGTTTTCTGGCCTGGAGAATTCCATGGATTGTATAGTCCATGGGGTTGCAAAGAATTGGACGTGACTGAGTGCCTTTCACTTTCACACTTCCAAACATGTACTGTGTCTTCAAAAAGAATATGCTTCCTCTTTCTGAGAGATCCTAAAACTGGAATATTTATTGACTACATTCTCTGTGCCAGACATTCTTTTAGGTGCTGAGGTTATGACAGCAAATGGAAAAGTCTGTGCCTTCATAAAGGTTATATCCTACTTAAGGGGCAGACAAAAGGAACATATGTAAATATACAATGTCAAGGGAAATCAGTCTTATTAAATGTATTAGGAAGCAGAGAATCATGGCAAGGGGCAGTGTTCTTCTATAGAGAGTGTTCAAGAAAGTCCTTTTTAGTAAGGTCTGTTTAAGGTCCTATTGGAAGAGAAATCAGAAGAAGCCCAGCCAGGGGAACCAGCATCAAAAAAAGCCCTAGGGGTACTTAGTGAGGCCAGGTAGACCATGGTAAGAACCTTCGATGTTTTACTAATTGACCTGGGAAGCCATTGTAAGACTTTGAACTGGAAGGGAGGAAGATTTTTCTTCTACCCTTCTAGGTTCTTTTGATTAGTTTAGTAATTAAATGGACATAACATGGGTTAACTGGAGAAAAACAAATTTAACTTTATATGTGTAGAAATCTCATGTAGATGTGAGAAGCTCTCAGACAGGCAGCTGATACTTGTGTGCCACCCTGAGCTCAATAGAAGAGAGGAGCAGTCTGGGGCTTCAAAGGGAAGGAAGATTATTCACAGGAGGGTGGAAAGACCAAATGTTTGGTAAACAAATGTGTGCCATGCCAGGTGGAGGCAATAATTTTGAACAAATAAGCCCTCCCAGGCTCCCCCCAGCTTCTTATACCAGCACACACTCTCATCATTATCCCTGGTGATGGTTCATTTCCTGGACTGAGTGGTCCATCTAAATTCTTTTAGGTGATTAGTTCAATTCAGTTCAGTCGCTCAGTCGTGTCCGACTCTTTGCGACCCCGTGAATCACAGCACGCCAGGCCTCCCTGTTGATTAACTGGGAGGTAAAAAATGCTTTGTGAGACTGTTAGGCCTTAATTGTCTTCAAATGAACATAATCTATGTGCCAAAGTGGCACATTCTGGGGCAGCCTACCCTGAACCCTGTCAGAGCAACAGAGTGACCTAATCTGAGGATTTTTTTAGGATGAATTTGGCTTTTGTGTGAAAAGGAATAGATAGGGAAAGGATTACATTTTGTCAACAGAGTGGGAAAGAATGAGCATAGAAGGGAACATTTCTCTTTCCTGCATAATCACACCTCACTACAGGGAAGGCAACCATGGGACCAGCTAGATATCTGAGGGATTTATTATTCCAGGAAAAGGGAGAATGGATCTGCGTATGTAAAGAGCAGTTTTGGTATTGCTCCTAGAAGAAGGACTTGGGTAGTGGGGTTACCTCCACTACCGCCACTTGGTAATGGAAGGGAAGTCATGAGTAGGATTTGAACATGAAGAATCTGAGGTTCTTAGATGGTCTCCAAGGGAAATGATTGAGAGGGGTCTCCAGAAGGTCTGAGGCGGTCTGGATTTCAGGAGTTGTCTGGTGAAGATTTGGTGGCATTTCGTATTATGTTAAAGCAATTCAAGTTCTGGAAATGAGAGCATGTAAAGGGAGAATAGACAAGAACTCTGCTGGTGCTTCTAAGCTCATTTGGTTCTAAAAAATGCTCAGAGGGTCATGTGACTTTGAAGAAAAAGAGAAGTTCACTCAGCCACCCCTCAGAGGGAAAAGAGGGGTTGCTGGGTGAACCTGTCTTTTTCTTCAAAGTCTGTGCATTACCTTTTACCATAACACCCAGCATCCCGTGGATTCACATTCCAGTTTGTTTCTCCAACTTAACATGAAAGCTAGTTTTAGGAGATATAATAGTTGAAATTCCTAAATTGATCCTAGCTTGGCAAAATGATTACCCAAAAAAGGGGGGGTGGCTACTTCAACATAAATTGAGCAGATTTCATCCAAAATTACTTTCTCATCTTAAAAAAAAGCACTTAAAATAGGACTGTGTTTCTCAAAAATTACCCCTTATATGGAAATTCACAGTAAATAATCTTTTCCTGCTTTGGAAAAGTACCATCATTGAAAAGAGTTGCATATTGTTGTTTTTACTAGTATTCCTAAAAATTCAAAATGTTTGTGTGACACGTAGTGAGTGGCTGAAACTTTTTAGAATGTATTTATTACTAATTTATCTGTTCATAACAAAATACTAAATATATATATAAATACAAGTGAAAGGAATCCGGAGAGTTGATGGAAAACTGTAGAGGATCTGAGATTGAAGTCATTAAGATGCTCAGACCTCAGCTGAGAACAGCCATAAAAGCAGACACCCTCCATTAGCAAGTGGTTTCTTGGTTCCTGTGCTGTGCTCAGTCATGTCCAGCTCTTTGCAAGCCCATGGACTGTAGCCTGCCAGGGTTCTCTGTCCACGGAATTTTCCAGTATTCAAGAATACTGGAGTGGATTGCCATTTCCTCCTCCAGGGGACTTAAAGAATTAAGGAACTAGCATCACTCAGGAAAATATATCAGACTCAGTTGGGAGTTGTCAAGGGCTACAGGAAGCCACTCTGGGGTAGGAAAAGCCAGGAAGTAATCCCATTCAGGTGAGGAATCATCCAAGGTCATGGAGCTGGGCAGAGGGGCTTGAAGGGCCACTTCAAGATCTCTGGGAAGCAGTTGGATTTCATTGTAAATGTGTAGGAGCCCATGTACGCATGCATGCATGCTAAGTCGCTTTAGTCATGTCTTACCCTATGTACTATAGCCTGCCAGTCTTCTCTGTCCATGGGATTCTCCAGGCAAGAATACTCGAGGGGTTGCCATGCCCTCCCCAGGGGATCTTTCAGACCCAGGGATTGAACCAGCATCTCCTGCATCACATGCAGATTCTTTACCACTAAGCCATCCAGGAAGTCCTTTTAAGAGCCCATATCCTAGTAAAGAAAGGCATTGGTAAGTGCGATTAAGGACGTTGAAAGGTTTTAATTATAAGAGTAATTTTTAAAAATATTATGAATTGATTTGTGTTTGCTCAGAGAATTTTTTTGTTATTCAACATGTTGTTTAAACATTTCCTGAGTCTTACCCCCCCACAAAAAGAAAATATTTTAAAGGTCAGAGGCTACAAGTTTTTCATCATTCAGCCAAGAGACATAGATAATATGGTCCATGTATTCAGTTTAATTTAAATAAAATGTCAGCTTGAGGGTGTAACTATTAAGCAATTATCTGAAGATAGATTAGAGTGACATTAAGCCATGTTCCTTCTGTCTACCTGGGGATCTCATCATATAGTAATTTATACATTTTAAGTTTTAAATATTGCTTCTATGAAGAAAATAATCATAATTTTAAATGAACTCTAAATGTTTTATATTCAGTCATGATGAAGTCTCCTAATTTGGAGTTGCATATAAGCAGTGGAAGAATTGGCTCTCTCCATATTTTGATGAGAAATGAAAGGTCCCCTTTTAGACTCAGGGCTTACAGCCTACTAAGGCACACCATTTGAAGATTTTCCCTCAAGACCAAGTGTCTGGAAAGATCAATTGTGAAGTAATGAAATCAAAGAGTACTTATTCCAATGTTTTGACAAGGATCCTGAGGCAAGAGACCCCAGGGGATGCAACTATCTCAAAATGTATTAGGAGTTTCAAATGTCACCAGTATCTTATGTCAGTTTCCTCTAGGCTAGTTCCCTGGAAGCTGTTCCAGGTTCTTTCTCTTGAATCTGAAAGATGACCAAACTTTTAGGAATCTTGAGCAAAACATTTAATATCTCTTAGATTAATATTTAGAGACTGGAATTTGTCGAGCAGGGGAAACAATGATGCATCTTTCTTTTGAAGAAATTGGCTCAGTGATGATGGTGCCATTCATCCTGCAGAGAATTTTGCATATGCATAGGCCAAACAATTGGGAGGGGGTGCAGTAAATCTGTGGCGTTTAAGAGAATTAAGGTTTCAAGAAGCAACACGCTGGGATTTAAACTCTAGTTCAAGATGATTTGTATGTCAAAAATAATTGAAGGCTTGTGGTTAGTTGCAGTTTTGAGAGACAGACTCTCCTGGAATAAGAAATAGCAGCTGAGATGATGTGAGGAAGTGTAGTGCCTCTCTGTTTTGAAATTTTGCCAGCTATTTTCAAAAAGAGTAAGGTTATCCTGCTGTTACGCTCACTACTGATGAGACCCAAATGAGTATATTGGTTCCATAACTCAAGAGAAGTGAGGTGAATTTGAAGAGGGATGAAGGATAATCGCAAAGATGAGCAACAGAAGAAAAGGAAGGATAAGTTAGGGAAACTGAAGAACTCAGCAAGAACATCAACAATCTTGAAACTCATGAGCAGCTCCTCGAGGGGAGATGGTGTTCATATTTGCTCTCTTCCTGGCTGGAGGGCTTTCCACTGCAGGAAGAGAATACTTCCCTGATGGGCAGACTTGGGAGCTAGCAGGAGTGGGAACCAAAAGAGATCATCAAGTTGAGATGTTGGAGGGATTAGAGTGAGGAGAGGATACATTTTCATCTATTTTTTGGCTTCGGTAAATTCTGACCCAGATTGATTCTTTTGTCTTTTCTAACTGTTTCCATGAGTTTATTCATGTACTTCAGAGAAATATATCTGAAGTGGAAAATTTAGGAGTAGGAAATCAGATCATCAAATCATGCCTAGTATCTATATTCTTGCTCTGCATTCATACACACCCTATGCCGCCTCTGTAGGTCCTCACATGGCTTTGTAAGAAAAGTATAATGATTGCTGCCGTCAGCACTCTACAAAATCATGGCCACATAGTTCAAAATAAATTCACACCGTCTCCTTTTGGGGGCTTCCCTAGCGGCTCAGATGGTAAAGAACCCACCTGCAATGCAGGAGACCCAGATTAAATCCCAGGGTCCGGAACACCCCATGGAGGAGTGAATAACAACCCACTCCAGTATTCTTGCCTGGAGACCCATGGACAGAGAAACCTGGCAGGCTACAGTCCCTGGGGTTGCAGAGTCAGACGTGACTGAGCAACTAACACACTTTCACCTGCTTTTTGTTCACATAGCTGCAATAGTTCTTTGACTTTTCAGGATGCATTGTCTATACTCAAATTCCTATGTTGAAACCCCATCCCCGAAGGCAATTTTATTTGGAGACAAGACTTTCAGGAGACAATTAAGGTTAAGTGATCTCACAAATACAGGTCCTAATAGCATATGATTGGTGGCTTCTATCCCCACACCGGAAACCAAATACACCAGAACCCTCCTCTTTGATGTCCAGAGCTGTTAGAAGTAAATGTTTCTATTATCTAGCCTCCTAGGGTACAGCATTTGGTTATGGCAGCCTGAGCACACTGATGTACAGAAGAATGTTTGCTGCCTGACTGTCATCATTTCATTTGTTTCAAATGATGAGAGGTGAGAGGTAGGGAAACTCAAGGTATTGGGTAAAATGAGGATGGTGAGAACAGTTTGAGGCAAGTGTATCTTCAACCAATTTTTATTAAGGTGAAAACAGAGGCTTGGATTACAGGATCATTACAAGATGGCTTGGCCTATGATGAATATATGAGGGGCAGAAAGCTGTATTTCAGAAAGATGATATTTAGATCCTTATCACATAGTGGTAGTTTTTTTTTCATATATATATATAATCTGTGTATTGAGATGCCACAAGCCTTATGTTATGTGTGGCATGCAGGTTTCAGATCTTTAGGCGTCTGCGAAGTTCAGGATTGGGAACTCATGAACACCCGTGGCCAATTCATGTTGATGTATGGCAAAACCAATACAGTATTGTAAAGTAAAATAAAGTTAAAAAAAAAAAAAAAAAAGACCTTTAAGGACAGAAGGCAACATTCAAAAATGTGAAATATAGAGGAGAGTCCTATATGAAAAACAGCTGAAGACTTATGGTTGCCAATTGAAGACCAAGTGATCTGATACCTATACTCAGCTTAGGAAGGCTTGAACTTAGTCATGTTTTCTCTTAGATAATTATTGTTTAAAACGTCACTGAACAAAAACTGTTTCATTCTTATATTCATGTATTCATATAAGTGATAAGAATTGCTCTTGAAAGAATGAACATCCAGAATGAAAGACTGAAACCAGTAATAGATATTAATCTAAGAACTGTCTCAAAGATAGGTGATGCCCCACAGAAGCTTATAATTGAGTGTAGAAACCTCTCATGATACTGTTTGGATTCAGTATGACCTGGCAAATTTATACAATCCTCAGACCTAGAAGATCTTGAGCCATAGAAATTTCTAAGAATTCTGCACTTACTAATTTCTCTCTTCCTCATAGCAGCCCTTCTTTGAGGTAGGCTCTGGGAACATTGTGCCCACTTCTCAGTTGAGGAAATTAAGGCTAAAGGATGTTGTTCGTGCAGGTCTCAGGAATGGCAGCTGAACTAAGCAGTCTGTGTCCATACCTCCACTGGTCTATATACTGCTCATCAGTTCTGTTCTCTGTAAAGTCCATACTGCCTCACCTTGAGATTCTCTGCCCCTCAAACTTGTTCTATTCTTAAAAATTTAGATCAATATGTAACCAAAACTTATGATAACAATGAAGACATCTTTTTTAAAGGTTATTACTCTTTAAAAAAAAAAAAAATTGTGCTTGGCTATCCTGGGTCTTCATTGCTGCACTTGGGCTTTTTCTAGTTCTGGCAAGCGGAAGCTTCTATACAGCTTCTGATGGCAGTGCCTTATCTGATTGTGGAGCATATGCTCTCAGAGGCATAGACTTCAGTAGTTCTGGCATGCCGGCATTATTGCTCCGCAGCATGTGGGATCCCCTTGGACCAGGGATTGAACCCATGTCCCCTGCATTGGCAGGCAGACTCTGGACTACCACTGGACTACCAGGGAAGTCCCAAGATAACTTTAGATTATCTCAAGATATGAAGTTGCATAATACAGGCAAGATCTTTTGCCTCATTTACCACTAGGGCACATGAGAGCTTCCCTGAGTCAAAAAGAACAAGGTATAAATCATCTGTCACAGGTTATAGGGACCTCAGCCAAACTAGGCTCCCACATGGTGGCCTTGTGTAAATGAGCCATCTAAGTTCTGAATCTTTGAAATGAGATTAGATGTTCCAAGAAATAAGAAAAGGTCTCTGGCACAACTGAGTAAAGTGCTTTATATAATGTAAATTCGCTCTTGCATAATGATAAATTAATTTTTTTTTCTGACTGGTGTTAGAGCATTAGCAATTTCCCTCCCTCTGTTTTAAAACTATTTTATTTCATTTTTACTTTGAAACTGGGCTTAAAAATCAAAGGAATTAAAATGTTCCATTCTCTTACACATGAACATATAAAAATGGAACTAACTGAAGAAAAAATTGAGTCATCATTTGTCTGTTAACATAAACTTAACATCCTAAAATTATCAAACTAATATTGATCTGCATCATCAATGCAAAAAAAGTCCTCAATTTTATTAATAATGAGGTAATTTTAATAAAAACTGCTTTCATTTTTACTGTTATTTACCTTTTAGAGGTATATGTGTATTTTTCATTGACCTCTATGCTGCAAGCAAAAACAAATAAGCAGAAGGAACCATAGAAATGACGACAGAGATAAAATTGGAATTGATTATTGAAGGATATTTCAATTTTATTTTTGGAATTTTTCTGATAAATTTTCAAAGTATGTTACTATATACAGCACTAACAAAATAAAATAGTATTTTGTAGGTTGTTTTTATTTAGGGAAATTTAGTTTACAGCTTTGACATGTTGGTACTTTTATATTATTCATAAATTTACTTTTTTTCTTACTTTAATAAGAAATGTGGGAGATCTTGAGAAGCCAATGCCTAAAATCATTACTGGAACTCTGTGTAGTCAACTACTGTTATTACATATAACATGATAAAAGTTGAAGTTCCTGCTGTGAGCTCAAGTGATGAAAATCCAATGTATGCTATAAAATCTTTAAACTATTTTTGTAGTTAGGAAGAAGGAAAGTTTTCCCTCATATGCCTCAGTGTAGGCATATTTAGATAAAATGAAAAGGAAAGGAAACTCGTTTTTACTTTTGAGAACCAGGAAAAGAATTTTCATTTTCTTTTTAAATATTTCAGATTCACTGTTCTTTAACTGGATTTTTAACTAGACTTACACAGTTATTTAATTTCACTTACTTGGAAAATACACTAGAAGATATCTACAATTCAAGTGACCTAATTAACACAAAATCATTTATCTTTTTTCATGTTAATGCATGTATTACATCTAGAAGCATAAAAATATATAGGAAGTGTTATCTCTAACTTCAACATCCTTTTCAACCTTTCCATCTTTGCACTAACAGATTATCTCTTAAGAATATTATTTACATAAGTTCCCACTCCTGAACCCTCCTCCCACCTCCCTCCCCATACCATCCCTCTGGGTTATCCCAGTGCACCAACCCCAAGCATCCTGTATCCTGCATTGAACCTAGACTGGCGATTCGTTTCTTATATAATATTATATATGTTTCAATGCCATTCTCCCAAATCATCTCACCCTCTTCCTCTCCCACAGAGTCAAAAAGTCTGATCTGTACATCTGTGTCTCTTTTGCTGTCTCGCATACAGGGTTATCGTTACCATCTTTCTAAATTCCATATATATGTGTTAGTATACTGTATTGGTGTTTTTCTTTCTGGCTTACTTCACTCTGTATAATAGACCCCAGTTTCATCCACCTCATTAGAACTGATTAAATGTATTCTTTTTGATGGCTGAGTAATACCCCATTGTGTATATGTACCACAGCTTTCTTATCCATTCATCTGGTGGATTCATGTTGATGTATGGCAAAACCAATACAGTATTGTAAAGTAAAATAAATAAATAAAATACAAGGGCTTATAGAAACTCTCAAAAAAAAGAATATTATTTACAACACAGGAAGTGTGTAAACCATCTTTATCAAGTAAATCGTGGAAAGCACACTTCGGATTTGAAACCGGAAAGCATGCTTTCTGGCCCTATCTTTGTTCAGTTCAGTTGCTCAGTCATGTCCGACTCCCTGCAACCCCATGAACTGCAGCACACCAGGCCTCCCTGTCCATCACCAACTCCCAGAGTTCACCCAAACTCATGTCCATTGAGTCAGTGATGCCATCCAGCCATCTCATCCTCTGCCGTCATCTTCTCCTCCTGCCCCCAATCCCTCCCAGTATCAGAGTCTTTTCCGATGAGTCAACTCTTTGCATGAGGTGGCCAAAGTATTAGAGTTTCAGCTTTAGCATCAGTCCTTCCAAAGAACACTCAGGACTGATCTCCTTTAGAATGGACTGGCTGGATCTCCTTGCAGTCCAAGGGACTCTCAAGAGTCTTCTCCAACACCACAGTTCAAAAGCATCAATTCTTCAGTGCTCAGCTTTCTTCACAGTCCAACTCTCACATCCATACATGACCACTGGAAAAACCATAGCCTTAACTAGATGGACCTTTGTTGGCAAAGTAATGTCTCTGCTTTTGAATATGCTATTTAGGTTGGTCATAACTTTCCTTCCAAGGAGTAAGCATTTAATGTCATGGCTGCAGTCACCATCTGCAGTGATTTTGGAACCCCAAAAAATAAAATCTGACACTTTTTCCACTGTTTCTCCATTTCCCATGAAGTGATGGGACCAGATGCCAAGTATCTTTGTTACTTGCCAAGTATCTTTGTTACTTGCAAAAATTCTGGCTGTGGGTAAGCCACTTAACCTCCCTAAGCTCCCTGCATCATTAAGATAAATAATAGTACCTGCTCTGTGACTTGCATGACCATCTCAGGTCAAAAATATGAGCCTATCTTTTGTAAACTGTAACATGCAATAGAAAGGCAAGCTCCTGTGTGCTCTCACTTTGTAGAAGTTGATAGTTGTTAAGGGAGTAGATATGAAATTTTATCACCACAAAAAGAAATGTAATTGTATATGAGGACAGAGGTGCTAGCTAACCTTATTGTGTTAATCATTTTGCAATATATACATGAATCAAATCATCACATTTTACACCTGAAGCTTACGTAGTTACATGTCCATGTCTCAATAAATTTGGAATTATTTTTTAATGAAAAGGAACAAATAGCAAAAAAGACATTACAATAAATAATATAAAATTATGAATAGAAAATTATCATCTGTGGCTGGAATATTCACTAAGGGAGCCACTTGCCACCTATGGCCATTCAGCACTTAACATGAGCTCAAAGTGTGAAGTCAGTCTTGTTATGAGGGCTTACTGTGGAAAAATATGTATAAAATCATATTAGTAATATTGGTTACATTTTGAAATTATAATTTTTAAAGATTTATTTCTACATAAATTTTTAATTTAATTTTCAATTTTTTGAAATTCTAATTTCAACGTGTAGTCAAATAAAATTGCTAATATGATTTTATACATTTTTTTTCCACAGTAAGTCCTCATAACATGATTGACTTCCCACTGACAGCATATTTTAAGCCCCGAATGGCCACATGTGGCAAGTGGCTCCCTTAGTGAATATTCTAGCCACAGATGATAATTTTCTAGTCATAATTTTATATTATTTACTGTAATGTCTTTTTTTCTATTTGTTC
>SJYX01010451.1:106315-125323 GCA_006410675.1 Oreotragus oreotragus | reverse complement strand
AGGCTACCTTCTCTAGTATTCTTGGACTTCTTTTGTGGCTTAGCTGGTAAAGAATCCGCCTGCAATGCGGGAGCCCTGGGTTCCATCCCTGGGTTGGGAAGATCCTCCGGAAAAGGAAGCAGCTACCCACTCCAGTATTCTGGCCTGGAGAATTTCATGGACTATTCCATGGGGCCACAAAAAAATTGGACATGTCTGAGCAACTTTCACTTAAGGGGACACATACAGAAACTAAATTTATTATCATAAGTAATTTGTAAAAATGTATAAAAACCAAATGATATTTTTCAACATACGTGAGGAAAGTGAAGGCAGCATAAAGAAGTGGAAGGAGGGAAGAGTTTGGAGTCTGGCAGGCAGCCTTACACAGAGCTCCACAAGCGATTTTCTGGGTGAATTTGGACAAATGAACTAATCCTACATGCTTGGGTTAATGTGCTATGTAAGGTGGGGATAAATATGTCAACTAGTTATTTGGAGGATTAGGTGGAATAAGCTATATAAAGAGCACAGTGTTACATAACTCTTTCATTATGAATTCTAATTTTCATAAGCAAAAGGATTCTAGATGTTATTCCCCATAGATTTAAACATGTGCCTAGACTGACTTGCAGTCTTAAGCTGAAAAAATTTAACTAGATAATAAAAGATTCCATCTGAATCTGTGGATAGAAAAACCCACAGCTTTTGTGGCACTGTGATGATTCTTAGCAGAAATGGTAACTATTGCTTGAGTAAAATTTCCTTCAGTTTTGTTTAGCCTTGCAAACCCAGAAGTTCTGAATAATGAGATCTTAATACTTGTTTTAGTTGTAAATAAAGTCGACATTTTCAAATGCGTATACCAGTATTGTTTGTTGAAGAACTTAAGAAATGATCCTAAACTTTTAATGCAGATGTATAATATTGGGCCTGCAAAGACAGGCTAACAAGGAAGCACTGGTTTTGAAATAAGACATAAATAAAACATCCTCCTTTTTTCATTGCTTTCGAATTTTTTTGTAAGCCAGAGTTCCAATAGACATTTTCTGGGCAACAGAGTTTGTCAGCAATTATTCTGTTGAGAGTGTAGAAAACAAAACAGTAATTAAATACCTTCACTTATCCCACTTTATCCCTGACTCTGAAGCTAAACTTAATCATAGATAAACATACCTTGGGATAACTTAATATAGAAAGTATTGGATAAACTTGCCCTTGAAATAATCTTTTATACAATTACAGACAGTAAGTGCTTTTATATGTACAACTTTAGTTTTTTCTTTCAATCTGTGTCTAACTTGGTAAATAAATGCTCTGGAATATTTTGTCAAATGAAATACTCATCTTGAAGAATATATACCATAGCAGCATCTGAATGTAGTAATTCTGGAATATGGGAAAGAATGTGGCCTGCAGGATGTGTGAGTCTATGTAATAATTCCTTTCTTTATAGACTAAAAAAATAACCAGGAGACAAAACAAAGCAAAAATAAAATCCTAGCAATATAACACTATATAATGTTTTTTTAGAAAATAGGAAAGAAATCATGATTTCCCTCACTGTTGACATTTTTATCCTTTTTCCTATTTATAATCAGAGTATGTGTAAACATTTACAGACATTGTATTTGGAAACCTTAAATTTCCCATTATGGTGTGAACTTTTACATTGCTTAATTAAATTTATAATTCTTTTATTAGTTATATTTCAGAAAATAGTCTTTCATCTTATTAAATTTTCTCTACTTTTAGGCATTTATAGTAATCTCAATGTTTCTGTATTTTCAAAATTATAAATAACCGTGCAGCAAGTTCTTTCTTATCTTCACTAAGATTTCATGTTCTGTGTCTTGCCTGAGAATATAATTCCTCAGGTTTAATTGTTCAGGTTTCCACTTCCTGGAACCAAGAAAGAAAATATATTTCAAATTAGAAAGACATTTTAACAGAGTTAATAAGACTGTGTCTGGATTTCATAAGAAAATAGACCTACAATGTTAGCTTAAATATTCTATAAAGAAAGGATAAAATTAATTTTATGAGAAATTAGGATATCCAAATGAATATTACTTTGAGGATTTAAGCAAAAAATAGACAAAAAAGTTTTTCCTCCTTCTTGGAAGTGGTGTTTATGAACTTGTAAGATACATATTTGAGTTCCTTTTATGAAATATGCAAGGTAACTTTAAGTAGGTAGCTACTCCTCAGAGGCAAAAAGGACTAGCGTAGTTAATTAAATAATTTTTAGAGTCTCTTAGTTTGTCTTCCACCTTGGGTGTAGAAGTGGTTTCTGAGCCTGAAGGCTAAAGATAGACTTGAGCTTATTTATCCTTATCTTTTGTTGGGCTGTTAAATTGTTCCATTCATAATAGTTTATTCCTGTGATCCCATGACAAGTTCAGTAACATCAANAAGTGGTTTCTGAGCCTGAAGGCTAAAGATAGACTTGAGCTTATTTATCCTTATCTTTTGTTGGGCTGTTAAATTGTTCCATTCATAATAGTTTATTCCTGTGATCCCATGACAAGTTCAGTAACATCAAGCCTTCAAGGTCCATGTTGCCAGGAAGAAATTTCCAACTTAAAAAAAAATAAAGTTTCCAAAACTCCTTTCTATCTAGTCCTGCCTAGTTACTTTTATATCTTTAAGAATATAATGCTTCTTCTTGGATTCTGTTTTTCTGCAACTAAATCCAATATTCATCAAAAGTTTTAACACTCACACCTAGTACAGTCACACTGACCTTGCAGCTTCTTGAATCTGTGAAGCTGATTCTCACCCCAGGACTTTGCTCTCTCAGGTCCCACTGTCTGGAATGCTTTTACAGACTGCCCCCTGGTGAATAAGGGTCTGCTCAAATGTCTGCACCCTCAGGCAGCTTTCACTGGCAACTAGATCTAAAATAGTCATACTCCAGACAGTTGGTCCTTTTGCACACATTCCCTGCTTTATTTTTTCAGTAAAGCAGCTAATGTTATTGCATTAATTTTGCTGCAATTTTGTGTTCCCCTCTAGAATACAGTTCTTTTGAATCAATTATTTTATCCCTATAGTCCAAGCTAGAACAATCCTTGTTGTGTGATTGGGACTCCATATTTCTTGAAATAATGATGAATAAGTGAATAAGTGAATAAATGAATGAATGAAATCCATCTTATAGACCTGGAGCTGCTAAGAGGGGTTTGCTGCTGCTGCTGCTAAGTGGCTCCAGTCGTGTCCGATTCTGTGCGACCCCATAGACGGCAGCCCACCAGGCTCTGCCCTCCCTGGGATTCTGCAGGCGAGAATACTGGAATGGGTTGCCATTTCCTCCTTCAATGCATGAAAGTGAAAAGTGAAAGTGAAGCCGCTTAGTCGTGTCCCACTCATAGCGACTCCATGGACTACAGCCCACCAGGCTCCTCCATTTAAGGAACACTTTAAACTGTATTGGCTGCTATTGGGAATAATTGTTGACAAGGACAGGCTTTTAAGAATTCTCTAACTTAAGAGGCAATTAAAAAAATTGTTGTGAAGTTCTAGTTAAGTAACTACATTTCAAATAAGTTTAAAGAGATAACCAATGGTGCATCTAAATTCCTTATTATTGACAAATGATTGCCTGGTAGCAAAATTACTTGTTTAATTTTATTTTTAATGCCTAAGTGTTTATTACTATATGTAAAATGAAGCCCATAGAGGAGATAGCCAGAGGGAATTTGCTATGTGATGCAGGGAGCTCAACCCATTGCTCTGTACCAACCTAGAGGAGTGGGATGGGATGAGAAGTGGGTGGGAAGTTCAAAAGTATACCTATGACTGATTAATATTGATATATGGCAGAAACCAATGCAACATTGTAAAGCAATAATCCCCCAATTAAAAATAAATAAATTTTCAAAAAGAGAAATTAAAAAACATAATTGTTTAAAAAAGTCAATACTATAAGTCAAAACAATATTCATATCAAGTTTAAAATGATGTTAATTGGCACTTGTCATGAAATGCCATTGTATGATGAGGTGCAAATAAAACACTATGCAGTCCTTCTATACCGTGGCCAGATGAAAAAGAAGCTGATGATGTTTCTTATAATGGCAATTACTTTTCATCATCATTGACCGTGAAGGCTGGTTAATGTTGTTGAACTTGTCATGGGAACTCAGGACAAGTTTGTGAATGAAACAATTTAATAGCCCAATTAAATGCTAAAAGGTAAACACTCTTCCTCTATATATCTATATATCATGTATAACTGTATTCAGATCACTGAAGATCAATCATTGCAAAATTCCCTGATCTAAGTTGGACAGAGATTTTATAAAGTCTTAGCAATTTTATGTCCATGTCCTAGGCAGATAATGAAAGAAAATACATCCACAACTAAGAAATAACATAACATTGTGAATGATTAAGATTGTTAACACTACAGAGACAGATGTGTTGCGGGTCTTATGTGACATATGGGAAAGGAGATGGGAAGGGCGTGTCCTGAGGTTCACTTCCAAAACAGGCCTCTATTAAGCATGTGAATTCAAATAATTTACTGCATATTATTTAATTATTTAGCCAGGCATAGTGCTGTGAATTTGATAACTATAACTGAATATCACACTTAAAGTAATTTAATAAAATGTTCTTGTGCCTCATTCTTGAGAAATCACTCCTTTCTATGCATAAAGACAAAAAGTGTCTTTATGCATAGAAAGATAAGTGTCTCTGAGCACTTATCATTCACATAAGCAGCATTTTTCACTATTCCCCAGACAACCTGTTTGTCTTCCTGTTTAGCCTCATTCATGCTCTATCCTCTGCTGGGAAGGCCCATCCTTTTCTTTTCTGGTTTCGTTTGACTTTATTTTAGGGGATGGAAGTAATACTGGTCTCAGTTTTCACAATTATTTAACCGCTCATGCTCCAAAGTGCCATCTGAGTCCTCAGGTGAGATAAGCGGCTGCCTGTTGGGGACCCCCATTGCATTGTGTAAAAGTGATCACTTTGGCACAAGTGAGATTATTTCAGTTTAGTTCATTGCTTGCCCATCTATTTTTCCCTCCACTCCATGAGGCTTTGGAGCCATGCGTAGATTCTGTCTGAAGTTGAAATTTTTCTCCTGCTCTGAGATTTGGTAAACTTGATTCATTCATATCTAGCTTTGCAATGTGCTAGAGTCCAGAGTTCTCCCCACAAGTCCTGAGAATTATTCGAGTTAATTTCTGTTCAGTCACCAATGTCTTCATTCCAAGCTCAATGTGTCCTAGTAATTCCCTACCATACTCACCCCTCCGCGCCTTCTCAGTTTTCCAGGGGGGGGAAAAAATGGCTTTCTTCAGAATTGGATGAGCTTAGTTAGTGACTCATCAAAGATTTGAGGCATATGAGGAAAGGGTCACAAAACACAGCAAGTCCTCAGTGCCCTGCCACTCTCCTGTTTCTCCCCATCCCCCTTTAAAGCTACAGCCGGATCATTCCCCGGAGCTCACTCAGGGCAGCTCCTGCTAGATTTGGGCTCCTCAGGATCTCAGTTTTTATCCCTAGCAAGCTTATTCAGAAATATTCCCAACAAAGGTCTCCCTTTAAGAGAAACTCTCAGACTATCCAGAAAGGGAGCAATTGTCTTTATCTCAAGTCTTATTCATCTTTGTCACGAGCACAGGACCAAAATTTTTGTAGATGCTAAGCAGAAAAGACTTTAATCGACTCTGTTGTCTCAGTAAACTTGGTGCCTGATCAATTTCAGGCAACTTTAGAAGTCTATTTTGGGCATCCTTGGTTGTGATTTGAATGACTTAATTGATTTGTGAGCTATTTTAATTTTCCCTTCGCCCTTTACAAAATTCTCCTCAGATAGAAAAACTAGATTGTCTGAAAGTCATCTCTTACTTGGAAATACTTGTGTAAAATAAGCGAAAGATATGATTTTAAAAACCTAAAAATATCAAAGTTCACCTTTGAGTTGATCGGTAGGATCATATACTAATAGCACTCTATGGTTAGAATGAATAAAAACCTAAAGGTCTTTGTAAGTGAGAGGATATGTCTGATTATTAAAAAATACTTCACATTTTAATGAGCTCCTTTTGCCAACATATAGAATATAAGCATGATGGCATATTGCGTCTCTCGCCACAATCGCAATCTCAAAAGTAGTTTCCTTTAAGAACCTGACAACAGTGATAAATCTATTTTATAAAGACTGAGGATACCCGCAAAGCACCAGTAAATTAGAATTCATCTGTTAATGATAAAGTAAAATGTTCCATTATGGACAGATAACCTTGTTTTTTGTAATAGACATGGTTTGATCCCCAAGGGTAGCTAAATCTGGACTATTTCATTACTCCCCTGAAGTGGAATTTGACCATAAAATAAAAGGGCATATTTTTGGCCTTTTAATTTACCCAGGATTTAAACATGATTAAGATACATGACGAGCCAATCAGAAATGTGTTTGGCATTCTAAAGCCCCTTTAAATCCTTGTCACAGGGCCAGTTCCCAGTGCCTAGAAAGGAAGTCCACACAGGCAATACAAACTCTGCCTGCCGAGCCTGGGCACAGACTGCTTCTGCAGAGATTGTGTAAACATTCTTCATGGGCATTTCTGTGTGGTAGTGGACAAAAGCATAAAACACATTTAAGGGTGCTGTCTCCATTTCGGTAGTTTAGCAGAATAAACTGAACTCTGAACTGGAAGTCAGAGACTGAATTACAATTCCAGCTCTGTGATTTACTGTCTGCATAACTCTACCGAAGTCATTTCTGAGTCCTGGGTGCTAATTTCTCCATCAGTAAATGCGGGCAGTGCCACTTGCCTTATCGTTAAATGGTCCACGCTGCAGAGTGATCAGTATCTTGTGCTTCCTTCACATCTGCATTGTGCCTGGTCCAGGGCTCAGTTAAGTGCCTTTTGAGGAACCAGTTTGTTGTGGTGATCAAATAAAAGAACAAGAGCCAGATAAAATATAGAATGATTAATGCAATTATGTTATCAGCAATGCATTATTGGAAATACATTACTTATTCAGTAGTTTGCATAAACACCCACACTACATGATTTTTTCTGTTATTTTTTAAATTGTTTTCATTAAACTACAGTTGACTTAAGTGTTTCACATGGACAGCAGAGATTCAGTTATATACATATAAATATATCTTTTTCAAATTCTTTTACGTTATAGTTTATTACAAGATATTAAATGTAGTTCTCTTACAGTAGGTCCTTGTTGTTTATTTTATGTAGGGTAGTGTGTATCTGCTAATTCCAGATTCCTAATTTATTCCTCCTCACCCACACCTTGGTAACCATGAGTTTGCTTTCTATGGCTGCCAATACCATATTGTAAGAAGCCTTCTTGTGTAATGGATTTGTCCATTCTGTGACTCCAAACACAGTTCCACACACTCGAGAACTTAGTATTTACCTATTTTATTCTTTGTCAGCTAAAACTTGGATGACCGTGTGTCCTAGTTTGCCAAGGACCTCCACAATCCACCTGTGTTATCCTGATATAATTATTAATATTACCCTTTTCACCAACAAATGCCCCAGTTTGGATGATAAACTATATGGTCACTCTATTTAAGCATAAATGATGTAAATGATGATGTTCTGATATATTCTATATAGAACATGGACTAAGCAAAAAACTGGAGAAATATATACAGCTCTTTATGATTTTAAATCTTGATGTTGAGACTATACATACTGTTAAAACAACAGATTTCTTTTATATCACTTGAGTAACTCATCTGCTGTAGCTAACCAGCAATGTTTATTAAATCAGACTGTAGCTCTGTCAAGGCCTTAATTTCCTGGTTTAGAAGTGTCCTTTGCTTGCTGAAGAGAATCTAGTCTACCAGTTTCCCTACCTGAAAAACTGGACGTTCCCAAAGTCTGCATTCATTCATTCAGTAAGTATTTATAGGACCAGCACAGCTAGCGTGACATATGCAGCTTGGGAGTGTGATTGTGAGCAAGAAGGTGACCATCCTTCATGGAGGTCTCCTTCTAAAGAGAGAAACAAATGTTACTAATCACCCAAACATAAAGCTACATTTTTTATAATGTTCAAAAGGGAGGTGGAGGAGTAGGGTGCTCTGAAAACTGACAATAGGGGGACTTGAGTGATCAGGAATATTCAGTGAATATTTCTTTGTGGAAGCTTCATTTGATTTGGGATCAGAATGATTAAGTCTACATTACCTTGGTGAAGAAAGAAAAGAAGATGTGGGAGAAAGCTTGTGCCAAGGTCCTGGGGTGGGAGGGGACTTATGGGCTCAAGACAGGAGGGGGAAAAAGGCCAGAACTTACACAGACACAGTATAGAATTCAGGTAAAGCCTCATGGGAAATGAAGCTGCAGCAGTATCACGAGATAGGAAAAAACTGGACTGTTTTAAACCAAGGGTATGTGATCAGATTTGTGCTTGGAATATATCAACTCAGTTAAGTTATATAAGATAGATTGAGGGGCAAGTGAACAAGAGTAAACACTTTCATAGCAGTCCTGGCAAGATTCCAAGGTAGAGGCTTTCATAGCAGTCCTGGCTGGAGATGAAGAAAGACAGATTACAAAAAGATAAAAATATGCTGATTTGATATTCCATATGAAAGTCATTCTTGGTCCCACCCTAATTGTCACACTCCCATATCTTACCCATCACCTTGACCTACAGATTTTACCTCCTGAATATCAAACCAGCATATGTCTCTCCTTTAGTAATCTGTCCAAACTTCATCTCCAGCCAGGATCACTATCAAAGCTTCTTACCTTGTAATCTTGCCTACTTTGGTTCCCTTGCCTCTCAGTCTATTTTACACAGTTTAGCTGAGCTGATATAGTCCAAGCACAAATCCGATCACATACCAAGAATGACTTTTCTCTTTCTCAGAAAGAGTAAAACAAATGTCACATATTAACACATATATGTGGAATCTAGAAAAATGGTATAGATGAACCTATTTGAAAGCAGAAATAGGACACAGATGTAGAGAACAAATGTATGGATGCCAAGGGCAGGAATAGATGGTGGGTAGAATTGGGAGATTGGGATTGATATATATACACTATTGATACTATGTATAAAATAGATAACTAATGAGAACCTACTGAATAGCACAGGGAACTCTGCTTATTGCTCTGTGGTAACATGGAAAGGAAATCCAGAGAAGAGGGGATATATGAATATGTTAAGCTGATTCGCTTTGCTGTATAGCAGAAGTTAACACAACATTGTAAATCAATAGAAATTGAAAAAAAAAAAAAAAAAAAACCTCCAGTTCTAGCTTGGGCAACTTCATGGTTCACAAATGCATCTTGACTGCCTTTCATCTTCCACCTTAACTGTCCATCTGACCAATCTTGTGTTCATTCTACTGCCAGGACTGGGATGCTATCCTCAAGAGTGGGCAGAGACCTTAATCTTAATTCCCCAGGAGGATAACTGAGACAGTTTTTTCTCTTTTAGAAGACTATCCTGAAGCTCAGGGGAAAGAAAAGAGAATTATAACAGAGAGTAATTTAAAACTCATGAGTTTGAGCAAGCCCTGAGAGTTGGTGATGGACAGGGAAGCCTGGAGTGCTGCATTCCATGGGGTTGCAAAGAGTTGGACACAACTGAGTGACTGAACTGAACTTGAAACTACCTCAAAGTAACTACTTTTGGAGCCCCCAAACCCATACTCATCCTCACAGAGTCTATAACAAGGTGTATCACTACTTACCTAGAAAATTCCACCAGGTTTCAAGGGTTGGCTTATATTCACCAACAAGAGTGATTTTACCCATGTAGATGCTTCTTGAAATTAAGGTCCAAATTCTGCAGTGAGATCATGTCTTTCTTCCCCCAGTTATAAAGTTCTTGGCCCTCATTTCCTTTTTTGAGATGATCTTCTCCCCATAATTGACTATGCAGATGACCCTTCTAACAGGAAAACAAACAACCTCTCAGCAAAGGAGTGTCTTGTTAGCTTATGATCTCAATAGGACAATGAGATGAGAACACAAAATCAAGACATTCTGGGATATTCAGATTTAAATTACCTCCTATAGTTAAACTCTTGAGTGGTGTGTGTTATGAGCAGATTTCATAAGCTTTCTTTGGCTGCAATGTGGAAGATGGACTAGAGAGAGTCAAGACTAGGTGTGTGAAAGAAAGAGAGAGACTTCTGTAGAAAAGCCAGCATGAGAAGAGAATTTGAACCAAGGTAGTGACGGTGGTGATTAAGAGACAGGAAAAACAACCATTCAGCTAAAATCATTAAGGCTTAATGATTAAGGCAATGCATCATAGTAGTTAAGAGTCAAGGCTTTACAGACACCAAATCTAGTTTCCAGACTTGGTTTACTAAATATTAAATATGTGACCTGAGAAAATTGCTTAATATCTCAAATCTCAATCACCTCAAGTATAAAATGAGAAGGATGATACCTACTTTACTAGATAGTTGTAAGGATCAAATGGGATCATTTTCCAGAGCATTTTGTTACCTGTCACAGAATTAAGTGTTAGGTTGAGCTAGGAATTTGAAGGGCTCACTTTGGTGGGTTTTGGGTTAGAGGTACTTGGTGTATTGGACCATCTAAATGGACAATGTACACTGGTAAATGCAACAAATGAAGTAGATGTGGGAGAGAAATGACTTTGTGAGTGATCAGAATTTTGTCAGTAGTTACAGCCACGGACTATTGAGTAAGACTCAAATGAGTAAGGTAGGAAAATATCAACTTGAAAATATCAACTTCAGTGAAGAACTGATAAGAATTGAAGACATATTTAGGAGTGAATGAGTATACTGCACATTTTTAAGTAGCTAGAACATAAAAGGAGAGAGAGGGCAGTATAACTAGAAGAGGAGATATGCTAAATGCAAGGATTTTTGTCAGCATTTTGGTTTTGTTTTGAGCAGGCTTGTGTGCAATGGTGCCCTGACATACCAGCACCACTGGGAAGGGAAGGGAAACAGAAGCCCTGATTTGTACCTTTTGCCATTGTCTTGGTTACCATAATCCCACCATGACTGAAGTCAAGCTAGAAGTATAATATTACTAAATGCAGATAAAAGATATAGACACCTAGAATCAGGTACCAACTCCAGTGTAGCACTGCGTAGAAACCAATGGAATGGGAAAGCTTAAAGGTTTGTGTGCAAAATGAAATATCTAATAAAATATATAAGGAGGGTAGAGCAGAATCAAGAATACAGGGAAAACTCAGAATACAGAGAAAATATATCACTTGTAATAATTTGGGAGGCAGAGGTTTGGGTTGGAATAAGTTAATACTGGAGGAGGTGATGTTGAGTGAGTTCTCACTTCATGGGCTAAGCATGCTGCTGCTGCTGCTGCTAAGTCACTTCAGTCGTGTCCGACTCTCCATGCAAGAACACTGGAGTGGGTTGCCATTTCCTTCTCCAATGCATGAAAGTGAAAAGTGAAAGTGAAGTTGCTCAGTCGCATCCAACTCTTTGTGACCCCATGGACTGCAGCCTACCCGACTCCTCCGCCCATGGGATTCTCCAGGCGAGAGTACTGGAGTGGAGTGCCACTGCCTTCTCCACAGGCTAAGCATAAGCCCATGTAAATTAGGCAATGAGGGCTTTGCTGAGAGGCAAGAAGTGGTGGTTGGTATATAATATTGGATTGGAAAGAATAAGTAATATTTGAAGGAAAAGTGGATGTGGTAGGAGAGTTGGACAGTGTTGAGGTGCCAATGATATTGATCCCAGAACTTCGTATCAGCACCATTCTGCAGTCTCATGGATTTTCCCAGAATTTAACATAGGCATATAGCAGCATAGAAATGCAAACTGTTGCATTGTTCTTGGGTTGAAATTTTGCAGGAGAATGTGGAGGGTGAGCAAAGATTTGGGGGAGCGGTGGGTGTTAACAACAGCATGTTTAAAGAGATAGGCTATGATGTCTAGGATGAAGAGAGAAGAGAGTAAAGCCAAAAGGATTTGTTCAACCCAAAGAAAATGTTACTTTTCAGAGAGTCAAAGTCTTAATGAGGTTGTTGGACAGATGTAGAGGAACTATGAATGGAGAGAGCTGAAAAGATGGGGGGAGGGGGATGCTGGTGAGGGAATATCACAGAGTGAACAAGTAAAGAGGGAACAGAGTTTTGGTGACCATGCATGTGACTGAAGCTGAGTGGAAGTGAAGATCATTACACTGAGTAAGGGAAGGCGTTGGATGTTCATTCCAAAGGACATTATAGTCACTGAGGATCTTGGATTGAACATTAAAACCTTAAACCCTGTGCCAAAGTCTCTGATGGGATTTAAGGAGGTCCCTGGGATTGCAGCCAGCTGCAAGAAAAAATGGGGAATAGTTAAAGAGTTTAGGCCTCCAAAGAGAACATGCTTCATTGGACAATGAAGAAAGCTAGCCATTGGGTCCTGAGACGGTAAGATTTTTAAAAAATTAAGATCCTGCACTTCAGTAAACATCAGTAGGCACAGCAAATAGCCCAGGTGCAGCCAAGGTGGTTATCAGGGAAAAGCAGCTCTCTTCTAAGATGAGAATGCCCAAGAGGGTTTGGATTGTTTGACCTGGTCTAGGTTTGTTACTTTACTTTGGTTTTCACTATTCACACTCACATGTTTGAAAAATATGTTTCTGAAGATAGTGTTAGGATGATCTCTTCAGGATAGTAATTGAAATGTCTTCCATTCCAGAAAGACATAGGTATTCTTAATCACCTTCTCTGTTCTTTGCCCGAATAAATTTGTCATGACTGCATCTTCCAAAAAAGAAAAAGTTCAAGGGTAAGAACAGAGATGCATTGAGGCTCTCAGGAAATCTTTTACCTGTTCTGGACCTATATGCTCACTGAGGAGGTAGCTACTCACCTTAAAAGCAACCAGTCATATTGACTTTGTTATGCTGGTACCAGGAAAACACAAGCTCTTTTGAAGGATAGAAGCCTTGCTGGACATTTCAGTATCACAGAAGGGAGTTGGGGCTGTTTCTTTGGCAGAAATAGAAGTATTTTTCTTACCAGACAGTTTCATTACCATTGTTGTTATCGTTCAGTTGCTAAGTCGTGTCCGACTCTGCAGACTCATGGACTGCAGCACACTAGGCTCACCTGTCCCCCATCTCAGGCAGTTTGCTCCAGTTCATGTCCATGGAGTTGGTCGGTGATGCCATCTAACCATTTCATCCTCTGCCATCCCCTCTCTTTTCCTTCAGTCTTTCCCAGCATCAGGGTCTTTTCCAATGGATCAGCTCTTCTCATCAGGTGGCCAAAGTATTGGAGCTTCAGCATCAGTCCTTCCAATGAATGTTCAGTGTTGATTTCCTTTNTCATCCTCTGCCATCCCCTCTCTTTTCCTTCAGTCTTTCCCAGCATCAGGGTCTTTTCCAATGGATCAGCTCTTCTCATCAGGTGGCCAAAGTATTGGAGCTTCAGCATCAGTCCTTCCAATGAATGTTCAGTGTTGATTTCCTTTGAGATTAACTAGTTTGATCTCCTTATTGTTCAAGGGACTCTCAAGAGTCTTCTCCAGCACCACAATTTGAAAGCATCAATTCTTTGGTGGCTCAACCATCTTTACGGTCCAACTCTCACATCTATACATAACTACTGGAAAAACCATAGCTTTGACTATACAGACCTTTGTCAGCAAAGTGATGTCTCTGCTTTGTAAAATGCTGTCTAGGTTTGTCATAGCTTTTCTTCCAAGGAGCAAACGTATTTTAATATCATGGCTGCAGTCGCCATCTGCAGTGATTTTGGAGCCCGAGAAAATAAAGTCTCTCACTGTTTCCACTTTTTCCCCATGTGTTTGCCATGAAATGATGGGACTGGATACCATTATTTTAGTTTTGTTAATGTTGAGTTTCAAGCAAGCTTATTCACCTTCCTCTTTACTCTCATCAAGACATTCTTTAGTTCCTCCTCAATTTCTGCCTTTAGAGTGGTATCATCTGTATATATGAGGTTGTTGATATTTTTCTTGTTTCTGGTTTGTGATTCATGTAGCCTGGCATTTTGCACAATATACTCTGTATGTAAGTTAAATAAGCAAAGTGACTATATGCAGCCTAGACTTGGATTACTGTGATATTGAATGGTTTGCCTTGGAAAGGAATCAAGA
Organism: Oreotragus oreotragus; assembly: GCA_006410675.1. Classification (NCBI taxonomy): domain Eukaryota; kingdom Metazoa; phylum Chordata; class Mammalia; order Artiodactyla; family Bovidae; genus Oreotragus; species Oreotragus oreotragus. The sequence goes on along the minus strand of SJYX01010451.1, from coordinate 111,258 downwards.
TTATTCTCTTGTTTTTGAGGTTGCACCCAAGGACTGAATTTCAGACTCTCTTGATGACTGTGAAGATTACTCCATTTCTTCTAAGGGATTCTTGCCCCTAGTAATAGATATAATGGTCATCTGAATTAAATTTGCCCATTTCCATTTATTTTAGTTCACTGATTCCTAAAATGTCAGTGTTCAGTCTTGCCATTTCCTGCTTGACCATGTCCAGTTTACCTTGATTCGTGGACCTAACATTCCAGATTCCTGTGCAATACTGTTCTTTTCAGCATCGCAGTTTACTTTCACCACCAGACACGTCCAAAACTGGGCATCATTTCTAATTTGGTCCAGCTGCTTCATTCTTTCTAGTGCTGTTAGTAATTGCCCTCTGCTCTTTCCAGTGGCATATTGGGCGCCTGCTGGCTTGGGGGGCTCATCTTCTGGTGTCATATATCTTTTTGCCTTTTCATACTGTTCATGGGGTTCTCGCAGCAAGAATACTGGAATGGGTTGTCATTTCCTCCTCAGAGGACCACATTTTGTGCGAACTCTTCACTGTGACCTATCCGTCTTGGGTAGCTGTGCACTGCATGGCTCATGGCTTCATTGAGTTACACGAGTGCCTTCTTCATGACAAGGCTGTGGTCCATGAAGGGGTTCATCACCACTGGAAAACCTTAATACAGAAGTTAAGAAGGAACAGATTCACATATTTATCAGTTTCATAGTTATGTTACTAAAGAGTAACTAAATATGGTTGTTGATGATTATCCATTGGTTAGGGCTTGAAGTGACATCTCTTCAGATGTGAGCAATGTCCTTTGTGGCAAAAATATGAAGTTGTGGATGCTTATACACCGTCTGCTTTCTCAAAGTGTGGTTTACTCTTCTATGCTACTTGTCACTTCCAGCTTAAACGTTATCCAGGAAATTCACCAACACTGAACAAAGAACCAGCTGCCTAACTTGAGTTTTATCCTTCCTCCTCTAAAATTGACATCCCCTGAGGCAATGTCCTGAACCGACTTGTCCTGCTCTGGCTAAATGGTAGTAATTTGTTCTTGACTCCAGCAGTTCATCAAACAAGCTCATGTTATGCCATGTCAGTGCCTTGAGTGACATAGCCACCATAGGACAGGGAAGTTGACTTTTCTACATTTCTTTCTGCTTCATCAGAAGCATGACTTTGTGTACTGACAAGTAAATGGCATAGGTGTAGAGGAAAGAATAGCAACCACCGTATTATTTTGCCAGAATTCTTATGTTAGGGTAGCAAAAATTGCTGAGAAAGATAACTGCATGTTATAACGTTCTTTTCAAATAATGGCAAAGCTTTAATTAACTGAAAATCAGACACACTCAGAATTGAAATGGAGCTTACAAAGTTGAAACATGGCAAGTGGTTCATTGAACACTGCACAGAAAGTAAATGAAGTGTATATGTTCCAATCACAATTGGAATTTTAAGTGAGTGGAATGGAATAAACTTGGTTTGGAATTTGAAATAAATTCAGCTTGGAATGTGTCTTAGAGACCAAGGTTTATACAAGAGCTACACAAACTTCTCAGCATGAAACATCACACAAGGTGAAATTTTCCTGGCATCTTAGAAGAGCCAGATATGGATTTCTGCAGGACTGGGGCACAGACAATTGGTCCAGAACTATTTGTTTCTACTTGGGAAAGAAACATGGAAGCTTGTCTAATACCTTGGGGTGGGAGTAATATTCCACCTGGTGGATGGAATTGTGTATGCTTTCTCAGAAGGTGCTATTTTTAGCTTTGTGTTACCAATAAAATATTTTCATCCAGTTTTCATTTTTCTATCATTTGATGTCTATTCCAGTAGTTCTAAGTAACTTTATCTATCACATATATTAAAAACTAGTTAGAAAAAAGGAGAAGTGGCTGGAGAAAAAAAAAGAATTAACTTCCAGTAATTCAGGAGAAACCACTAGCAGCAATTTACCTGTTTTGTTGCCAAAGCTGTTTTCTCAAATTATAGATTCTCATGAGCTCAGAACTCTGCGGGGGAATTGTAAAGGAGACCAGACTTTGTATGCAAAGCTGAAGAAGCAGTTGGTAACTAACAATACATCTTTTTTTTCAAAGGTAAGTTTAAGTCATGAGAAGACTTAATCTGCAGAGTAGAAAAACCTGCATCTCTCTTAGGAGCTTAGAAACACCAGGTGAATTAAGGCTCCAGAGAGGGCTCTGGGGAAATGCCAGGTGCTAAACTTCAAAAGAGAGATCATCTGTAGATTAATACACTGGAAAAGGGGGCTGACTCCATAAAATGGAGAAAATAAAAAGAGTGAGGGGCTGTAAATTAAAGATTCATAGAGTTTGAGAGTATTGGAAGTGAGATGATAAAGTCGGTGAGCTCCAGGAATGCTGGATAATCAGGTTTGATGGATTGCTTGTTCTGAGTTTATTGCTGTTTGGAAGGATGAAATTAGTCCCTTGTACTACATGTTACATTTTTCCACTAAACCATATTTCCATTAGACAGTAGCTTGTGATTATTTAGTCCTTGTCTGCATTCAGATAGAATCAAGATAATGCCCTAGAATTTAGCAAATGTTTGTTTTCCTGGCGATGACGGACCTTCCTGTGTTACTGTTTTGGGGGCAGCAGCACAATGTTTACAATTTCCACTACTTGGAGATTTCTATATATTTATCCTTGGATTAGACTCAAAGTAAGCTGATTTTATCGAGCCACTGGATAATTCTGACCATTTCATCTGGCGATTCTAGTCCTGTATTGTTGCAGCAGACCTTTAGACATAAGGAATTACTGGGTCACCAGCTCAAGAAATGTCGTTTGATTATGAACGCACTTTGAGCATGTGTCCATTCAAGGTAAGGGGAAAACTATTTCATGATCTGCTTTCATGCCAATTTTAGTTAAATAAAAGTGGGACTTCAGGCATGGCCCAGTTGTATCTTCTTAGATTAGATAGTCATTCAGCAATTCTGTGTGAAACAAGAGTTCTTTGAAAAACTGAACACTTGGATGAAGCAACCGTGTCCTTCAAACCACATCCTTCCTGCTGCCTGTGGGAAAGAGGTGGTGTTTGTGTCAGGCTCTGAGCACATGCAGAATAGATCTGTGTGTATTTCCATAAATAAAAGGACATTGTGTGTGTGTTTGGCACCTGTGATGGCAAGAGCAGTTGATTGCTTCCGAAAGCTTTGTTTCATCTCCAGGATCAGCAAGGTTTTTAAACACTGAACGAGGAACTGGGCACTAAAAATACATACACAGGAGACCTATGATAACATTAAGTTTTGGAAGCAGAATGAAGACTCGCAAACTGTGTTATAGGTGTGACATTACTCTCATTATTTTGGTTCAGGGGAAGGGATTTGACAGGCTGTGTATCCAACCTGCAGACTAATGAGCTATGTTGTAGTAGCAAAGTGAGTTACTGCTTGTTGTTTCAGTGACGGTGATCCAGAATATATAGAGGACAAGCGTCTATTTTGCTAAAACGGGAAACTTTGCTTTGTCTATTTTCTTTGCTTATATTCTTTGTATTGTGTTTCATAGAGCCATTGGCAAGAAACATTCTTGTCATTTATTCAGAGACAGAGGAATACCCAATCAAAAGATTTTTAATGGAATTGAATGTTATATTACAAATTAGTCTTGGATTATTAAAATGAAACATTACTTCTCTAATGCTATTGGACTCCCATTTTCTCAGGGCAAAAATGGGGACTTCTCCATGTTGCAAGCAGTTGCCAAGTAAACAAAAAGTGTGATATTTTAAATGCACCTGATATTTTCAGATGCTTACTCCCAAGTCTTCAAGGGCTTTGTCTATAGAGATATGGAAATTTGAGTGTATTTTTTTCTTTTTTATATTTTTCTCTTACGTAATTCTCTACAGCTTTTACTATAAAGTTCAAGAGCAGGCATGATTTAAAGAGAAAACAAAGTCTTATGAAATTCATGTTGGAAATCATGAATATTATATTTGATCCTTACATCAAAGTGGCCATCTCCTTGTATATAATGAAAATAAAGACAGATACTTTCCCCTTAGGTTTATTTGAATGCACTTTTGTTCTTTGTGAGTTAAATTTCCTTCTTGAAATATCTGTGACAGGGAGTGATTTTGTTGAGAGGCAATATGGATTTTTAAATTTTATATTTGTTTTATTTACATTCAACTGAAGTAGATTTGAGAAGAATATATATTTAAGGAAAGGTTTCCATCAATTATTATAATATGGGAATTATGTATTGTGATATTTTAAATAATCATAATTATATTCAGGTGATGGACAGAGGAACCTGGCCTCTGAAGCCTGGCAGGCTACAATCCATAGGGTCACAGAGTCGGACACGACTGAAGCAACCGAGCACGCACGCACACACAGTCCAATTAAAGGAGCACTCTTTTGAAGAAGTGGGAATATGTCAAAAGCCCAGACTCTGTGCTGTGTAAGGATGTCTATTTCTCAGAAAACCCAGTGTGTTTCAGTTCTTAGAACAGACGCTGTGAAAGAGTCCCTATGTAATTCAGTGAGTGAAATTCTCTTCAAAGAGAATGCAGAATACAAAAGATGAGGTTAGTGATAGGTAAGAAAGCAATGTTCTTTTCCAGCTCACCTGACAAGAGGACGACCTTTCCCCCAGCTCTTATCTCCTTAGATCATGATCCTGGAGTTTTCAGGATCAAGTGGGAAGAAACACATTTAAATGATAGGCCAGCATTAAACCTTATGGTTAGCAGTTTATTGAGTAGTCATTAATTTTCTCAGGGCTTCTCCTTTGTTATATATTTGCATTTTTATTTTTTGACTCTGCTGGACCTTCATTGCCACAAGAGCTTTTTTCTAGTTGCAGCGAGTGGGGGCTACTCTCTAGGTGCGATTGCAGGCTTCCCACTGTGGTGGCTTTTCTCCTTGGGAAGCACAGCTTCTAGGGTGTGTGGGCTTCAGTAG